>DWTT01002049.1:0-10568 GCA_018250895.1 Carterocephalus mandan | reverse complement strand
GCAGTCCAAAATCATCTAGCAACCGCGACGCGCAAATCATTAATCATTTAGCATTTATCATTAGCATTCATCATTTAGCATCTATCATTTAATAGCATTTTAATAGCATTTTATATCAGTGTTTTGTTATACTAAGTTTTAGCATTTAAATCATAGTTTATTTAATTATTTAGCATTAAATCAATCAGCAACAAACTATCTTTGCTATCGAACAACCCCCCAACACTACAAATCCCCCTACACCAATGACACATTATTATTAGATATATTTGTCCCCCTTTTGTATAACTACATAAGTATAGTATTCTACTGTGAGGCAGGTTGTCCCCAAATCCATACTACAGATCGTCACACGCTTTCAACTTACCTACACTTGTTTTTTGATGAGGGTTGATTAAAATCTAATTTACGAGTAGGTAGATCTTACCTAAGTCGATCGACAGTTTCAATGGGAACGCCGAAGTTCACTTCTACAAATTGTATTTCACCCAACTTTCCCGCGTTAATGTCCTTTTCCAATGCAATGTACGCTGGCGAGAATCTTGACCAAACAGCTTCCATCAGAAACATTTTGTGCTTCTTTGCGACGTTAATTAAGCTATGTGCTTGTTTATAGTTGAGACATAGAGGTTTTTCGCACAGAACGTGTTTGCCAGATTCAAGGAATAACTTTGCAAGTTCATAGTGGTTTGGATTTAAAGCACCAATGTATGCAACATCTATAAACATAAAATTGTTCATATGTATTGACAACTGCATACCTTAGTAATTATTTCTAACCGACCTCAAAAAAAGGATGTTCTCAATACGAACGAATGATGAGTCGTTTTAATATATATATTAGTTCTCTAAATTGAGTTGATTGAGAGTTTGATTTAATACCATACCAATATCATTGCTTTTAGACAAGGCTTCATAGGAGTCGTAGACCTTTTCAATATTGTGCAACTTAGCGAACGCCTCCGCCCTGCTCTTTTCCCGAGCGGCCACAGCGGCTATCGCTTGATCGCCCTTGTCAGGATAAGAATTCAAGGCATTTACAAAGTCATGGCTAATTTTACCCGCAGTTACAATACCCCATCGAAGTACCATCTGAAAACCACGTTAATATCAAATATACCGTATAATTATAAATACTTCTTGACCACTTGAGATAGTGAACTTGTTGTGATAAGTAGTAGGTATTCTCTGTGTGTGTAACCTTGCTAACTGTTAGTCTGTTGTATGTTTGTTAAGTTTTAGACAAATGTCTTTCACGAGCTTTCCCCGCGCCTCTGCCCGTGTCAAATCATATGAGGCGCAGTATTTGCATCAAGGGATATTTTAATCAACCTAAGAAAATAGCCTTTTGTTAACGGCAAGCTACACCAAAGATATCCATTACTTAATCAGTGTCACCTGCAGTGAACTAGATTTTGAGTATCTTGCTGCGCCCGTTCATAATCAGAAATAGCCATCAATTGTTTTTTTTAACATATTATGGACATTATCACACACGGCCATCTGACCTTAAACTAGGGTGTCAGAGACATACCATACATACATAGAAACAGATCATATCGATCCAGCATTTCGTTGAGTAGGAGAAAAATGACAAACCAACAAAAATAATCGATTAAAAATCGAATGATTATTACAGTTTATTATTAACTAGTGGACGCCCCGCAACTTCGCTCGCGTGGAATTGGACAAAAATAGTTTCGTTTACACCTAGTAATATTATATAGCCTATGTCACCAGTGAAGATGCAGCTATCTAATGGTGAAAGAATTTTTGAAATCAGTCCAGTAGTTATTGTGTGAAAACATAACAAAAAAATGTTTTCTCTTTATAATATTAGTTTAGAAGTATATATTAATATATATTATAATCAACCGAGCAATTTTCCGGGATAATAATAAAGTAGTATTAGTTACTACACCTATGCAAAAAGAAATCACATCAATCCATCATTTTCTTAAGGAGTGGAAGGACAAACACACTATCCCATTTATATATTAGTAAGGATTGTTCGATATATTATCATTATATTAACATAGAAAAGAAAAACATAAAAAAACCAACCAACTCCATATAACAAGGATCAACAACTCAGTGGCTATAAAACCCCTTTCCCCCTATTTTCTATTGTCACTGAACAGTGTGTTATACACTTTGTAGTTGATAATAAGTGCCTGCGGGTACTTAGTGTAATGATAAATAATATTTAAGTATAAGTTTAGGGATTACATGCATTGTAACAGCATAAACTCCTCTCAATAGCTCTATACTTCATCAATATCAATACTGATTCAATACTAATCAGGTGTCCTTCCTATTTTCTGTATACATACATTATAGATATTGAATATAATAACGAAAATTGAAACCGGTATTTAATGACAATGAAAGTCAATAATCAAATTCAAATACCTTTGCTCAACAATCCAGTACCTATGCGACCACAGATATATTTTAGACTGTTAAGTACACAGAATTGATGTACACTGAGCAAGTAATCTGTTAATGTAGACCAAGTTAAGTATCACTCATGTCACTCAAGTGCGTGCTGATGGTTAGAGCATTGTGTTGCAAGTAGTAAATTATACGCCAGGGCATCGAATAACGGCCCGAAGTCTATAAACGATATAGACTCACCGCGACCTAGACTAGACGCACAAGGTTCGATTCTATTTTTAAACCGCACCGACGACAAGCCGCAATAAATTACCATGAATTATATTTCAGGCTTTAGCAATATTCAGAATGAAATGTGCATGTTCACTCGTTCGTGTGTTGGTCATAGTTAAACATGCGTAAGAACTTATGTCGTAAGTATGTTGCAGTCACACTTACATTTCATGACGTTGTGGGAAGGCCCTTGCGGTCATAGGAGTAAGCAGACAAGGCGCGTTGGAAGATAAGCTTGTGAGGATCGAAGGTCAGAACTGGCCAGAAATAGCAAAGAACAAGAGATATCCTGGAATTTATTGGAACAACGTTTACCCATAGAGGGGCTAATAATTTTTAAGAAACTGTTATTTTTTTAATAACTAGAATAAATAAATTTATAGACTAGATTTTATGTAAAGTATGTATAAACTTGTGTAAAACTGTGTCTGTGGGGGAGACCCGTGCCCAGCAGTGGGACGTCTATGGGTCGCAGCAGCGAGCGAAGGTATAAACTTTATTATTTGGTGACTAGAATAATAATGGCTTTTTTATGTATTCTATAAGTAGCAAAGGGAAGGAAAAGCAACCCTCACCCTGTCCTAGTCAATATAGTCAAACTGACCGTACCCGTTTATAGCAGCCTATTTTCAAATATACTACAGTTATATGTCATGGAAAAGAGTAGCTATTTAACTATGAACTATAATTACCGAAATATTTTTTGTTGAAAATAATGATCAGTACAAAATTGCAAAAAAAAGTCATGCTCAATTCAACATACGATCGCATTTATTTACCAAAACTTATGCATAGAGAGGTTCATATAATAAAATATAAAAATTCAATTGTTTAAACCTTGAAATAAAAATTATTCATAATAAATAAATCACATGAAATATAACACAAATTTAATGTTGAGTTAGCTAAAAATGTTGCTGGTGATTGAACAAAGCATATAAATTCACTATAGAGTCAATATTTATTGACTACGAGGTAGGATCAAGTTTGTGTAATACTGCCACATCATTGGAATCACAGCCTTGACATGTACTAAATAGCAAAGATATTGTAATGGTTGCGAGTAGTAAATCGCCACAAATTATGATAATCTTCGGCGGTCCTTTGAGAGATATGATTCAGGATTTTGTAATTTGCTTCAGGTCTTCAGTTCACTCACCAATACACCAATTGAAAGATTTTTAAATTAAATTTGTATCCGTGATAAACACTGTAAATAGCAATGGACCGTGCGAGCTACTCATAAATAAGCGTAAAGATTCTGTTGTAGTTCACCTTACTTGACCTTTTGCTCTTTTATAAATTATGTATACAAAGCCCCTCGACTGCGGCGCAACAAGGACCTCCTTGTATCTATGAAAGTGGTCAATTGATGTGTAAAACTACCCACTCCTGTTTGGATTTCTGATAAACTAAATCCCCATTTATAACTAATATTTCTATTTAACACAGTTTGTAAAAATTATTCATACTTATTATAATAAAGGAACATATAAAATACAATAATATTAAAATGTGATGGTGTTTAACTTTTCATGATTCGTTATTTACATATTATATTCTAAAGTGATATTTAAATAAAAAATATTTGTTAATACTTAACCAACTAGCCATTACGGCTGGGGTACGCTTCGCGCACGGTTTATATTTAGCCTTTAGGCCTTATTCTTAATTAATATTGTCTTTAAAAATCTTTAAAATAAAAAAAATATGAATCTATAAAAGGTATTCAGTTTATATGATGATTCTTCATACTGAGATGTTCATTTAGTTAAATGCAGCGTTTAGCGCTTGCTCGATGTCTTGGAGGAGGTCCTCGGTGTCTTCGAGGCCTACTGAGAGCCTTATGAGGGAATCCGAGATGCCCAGTTCCACTCGTTGTTCTTCAGGGACGGACGCGTGTGTCATGAGAGACCTGTAAGCACAGACAAAAAATTGTTAATTATATCAATGAGATGTGAGATGAGTATGACATTAACTACCAAACTAATCACTTGGACAAGGTCGTACTATAAATCTGTGTCAAAGCTCCGTTACGTGTCATGACATAATAGTGAGTGCGATATTTTGTCTATAAACTGGAAAATGAATGCCATGTGTTTTCCATAAAATATCCATCTTAGCACAAACTGATTCGTAATATAATAAGTAGGTAAATAATAAAGGAAATTACATTAAAAAACTTACGGTAATTCTGCTAAACTTTCATATCCTCCTAGACTTTCAGCCAAGATGAACATTTTCATTGCCGCCAAGAACTTCTTGGATTCCTCTAATCCACCAGAATGTTTAAAGCTGAACACGCCTGAATGGCCGCCAGTCTGCCTTTTAGCTAGATCATGCTGCGGGTGCGATGGGAGACCTGAAAATCGGATACATACTCGTTTTCAGAAATTTAAAAAAAAAATACATTTTTGATTTTTTAAAGATAATTTTAGCTTCATTAAAGCTACGTATACTTGACGGGCCTAAAAAGAAAAAAATGTTAAATTAGTTTCGGCAATTAACGCAGTCATACGACGCAATAAACAGTTTTAGGTTCAATGAAAGGAGAGCATTATTTCGTCCGACCGTCGTGGTTGCATACCTACATGATAAAAAATTTAATCAGTTAAAACAAAATGTATAAGTTAAAGCTGTTATGAAGCGGCATGATTGTTATAGGTAAATTTCTGACAGAAATACAATCAGATCAATTCATAAATTATTAAGATTGTCAACACATGAAAATTAGTTTAATTTTGAAACGAAGCAAGCAAGCAAAACATAGGTACCTACTCGTAAACCGTAACTCATCGTATCAAATCACGTCATATTGCGAAATATTCTGTTCTGTGGAAGTATTATGTAAATTATGTCTGTTTACAGTATGACATGGCCATTGCAATGATCCCTACAGAAGTTATCGTGGCAAGGTTAAGTTTTTGTCAAAGCATTGTGTTATCTATCACATTAACATTAATACCGATACTATAAAACAATAATTGATGAAAAAAATTGGTCAAAACTTTTATGTCAAGTACCCACCTTTTTTTAGTCGTTTAAGTTTATAGCATGTCTAGAATAAGATTATACTATTACGAACTATGATTAACTTTAATATTAAGGTTAAGGGACGGAGCGCAAAAAATAAGGTCTGCAATCGATTAACTTTTTTTTATTCTAACAACAGACCAATTTACATTCCAAAGAGGTCTCCTAATTTACGCTTTAACTCGTCATCGCTAAATAATTTCAAAGGAATAATACGAGGTGACTGGTACATTAGACTTGCATTGGGTAGCTAATTGTGAAGTGCCACTTCTGAATTTGTGTCTTGTCATTCATTACTTTATGTAAATGTTACACCATCATGCTAACAATGCTGGAACTATTGTAGTGGTAATTAATGACAACTTTAGTATGTAATATAGGCAAGATAGTCTGAAGCGCTCATGATAGCAGGTGTCTAACTATCAATTAGGGTAGCTTCAAGTGCAGTCTAAGGCTGAAGCGCTGAATAACGTCACGGCAGGCAGTTAGTAAAATTACGTAGGCCCCAACCAACTACAATGTATGTGAGACAACTCTCCTGGACACTAGAAGCTATTTGCGTGGAGTCATTAAGCGTCGACGAATGCCTCCACGGTCTTGTTCAACAGACATTATTTTCGTAACCTAACTTATCTAAAAAATTGTCTCATGAGTGCCATCTTAAAAGTTTAATATATCAGCAAGTCACCAACCAATGGTGTACCCATAGACTTTAGATGTTATTATTGTCTGTGGGTGTGCGGCCTCTTTCACGTCACGTGTTTCAGTTAACGTAATTCTTGCTTGATGCTATATTTAGCGGTCCATTCTAAAGAATTCGAGAGATCATTTGCATAGATTAGCTAGTTAAAATATTGAATGTTTTTACAGATGGCTATATCATAAATATATACGAAAGCCGTGTTCTTATTTGCAAAGAATACGCACCAACGACTTTATGTTATTTGCTTTTTAAACAATAAATATGTATAACCATCTGTAACAGTGTAGGAAAACACAGTGAGGTAGGTACAACATTTCAATGTTTTATTTTAGATTCAGTTTAAGGATTGTATACGTATTTGTACTTAATAAACATTTTTCGTATATAAATGTAACTATGGAATACAGGTATTGGGTACCTGGACATGAGAAATGGCAGAATATATATTATGTAGTTTAGTTTAATCGTTGAGTTACCCCAATACATAATACCAAATTTAAACACCTGGACATGATAAATGGCTAGAATATATATTATGTAGTTAGTTTATTCGTTGAGTTACCCCAATACATAATACCAAATTTAAACGCATGGTAAGCAGTTAAAACTGTGGTTTGGTCGGTCAATCTAGAACGTCTTTTAAATGATAAGAATTGTTGTCCAGTGTTTTACATACTACATCAGTTTGTTTTCCATTTCATGACATTATCAATCCAAAGTCCCAAGAATTTATTTGGAGTTTGCCAATTGTATACTGAACTCGACGTTTATTGACACTCTTTTACACACTTTATTTACTCTCTCGCGTTAGCGGATCCACGGTAGACCCTTTGCAAGTCTCTGCTAGCCGGCGGACGTGAACCAGTCAATAATGCAAGTAGCGAAGGAAGGAAGAACAAGCGAAGAAATGAGCAAATATTGTGGTTTACTATACCCAATTATTGCTGGATTCTTATAAAACACAATAATGTTTCTCGTCGATAAGCATCGATGTGTGTATTTCAAGCAGTCGGCAATAATATAGGATTATTTAGCAATAAGTGTACTTGTATTGTACATAATATTACGATTAAACTCACCAGGGTGCATGACTTCCGTCACTTTGGGGTGTTTCTCCAACCACTGTGCAAGCACCAACGACGACTTCTTGTGTTGCTCCATTCTCAGTGCCAGGGTCTTCAGACTTCTGTTCACTAGGTAGCAGTCCATCGGCGAAGGCACTATGCCCATTGCTAGAGACAGATAATTTATGCTTTATAGCGTATGTGTATAACATTTACAAATTCATTATTCTAGGTTTAATGGCCGCCATAATAATTATAATTTGGAAATAAATTGAAATCAAAATATTTTATTGGATATGATTTCTTTAAATTTATTGTAAAGTGGAATCCATCAAGTTTTCACTGACAGGAAAAATACTGAAGAATGACGTTGCAAATTCTATGAGATGACTCACGCCACACACTCAAAGCTATTGTAAGTTATGATATGAAGTACACATACGAATTCTTCCCTATTCTAACTAATTACTACTATGGGCATGCAAATAATAATATATTATTATAGAACGGGCATTACAGAATAATTTTATTGATAGTTAACGTTGCAGTGACATGTTGAGGCTTGTGGTAGGTATATTTTACTATGCAATGTTTGTGTTACTTGAACTTACAAAATTGCGGATAGAACAAAAAAGAATTTTAATACCGTGACGATTTAATTTTAATTTTCAAGATTTAGTAGGTACTTGTGTCGTTTGTCTTTATTTTCTCCTCTGTCTGGCTCAAGTTATTGTAGGTGTTACTGATATTATTTCAACAAAACTATTATTAAATCTGTGGTGTAATTGTAATAACACTATTAACACAGTAAATATTTACAATGGGAAATTAATATTGTGAAAACATGTATGATGAAAGCTATGTTACGCGCATACGCTTGGATTATTAAATCATAAACACTGATAAGGAAACTTTGTTATATATTGAAGTTATAGGTAAAATACGTGATTGAAATATAATCAAATATGTACTAAGCAATATAATTAAATTATACCTGAAAATTTTAAACATTTTAAAATAGATATTTATAGTACCTACCTATAGATAGATACACGTACCTAAATACCGAATCAAACACGTTGATTGCTTTCGATAACTTTCAGTCGGTTTATAGTAATTTAGATGGAAAGGTTTTATAAATCCAAATTTTTCACCCACTCAAAAAACAAACAATATTTTTTAATAATGATTTTTATCATTATACTTCTATCAAAATCATCAGTTTTTCATCAATCTAATACTTAACTCTACTTCATTACTAGTTGCGGGTAAGGTAGACTCAAACCGTTGGGCGACGAGTGTTGTAGTCACTAAGCTGCACAGGTTCTGGGTGTGTTTGATGGTTGACTTCATCTCAGTAAATTATATACATACTAGTGGACGCCCGCAGCTTCGCTCGCATGAAATTAGACATTCACTAACTTCAAAAACGGCTACTTTCAACACAACTTTCATACTAACTTTGCACCCCCGTTTTACCCCCTTAGGGGGTGAATTTTCAAAAATCCTATCTTAGTGCTCCCTACGTTATAAAAGGAACCCCTGTGCAAAATTTCAAGTTTCTATCCCTTATAGTTTAGGCCCTGCCTTGATATGTCAGTCAGTCAGTCAGTCAGTCAGTCACCTTCTCCTTTTGTATATATACTCGTAGATATAATATTATAGAAATTCTTGAGCGAAAAGGTTAAGCCGTCTGATAATGTTACCATTATTAATGGCCTTAACAATTGCGACACGCAACTTAGTCGGACGGAAATACGAACAGCGACAAGATTTTTTGAAATAATAATAATAGGAACTGAATATAAAATGTATCTTACATTTCTGTAAAAACTGAAGCTTCTCTGCCAAGCCCGGGTCGTTGACGACAGCAGCACCCATTATCACGTCAGAGTGTCCGTTCATGTACTTCGTTACCGAGTACACGACCATGTCCGCGCCGAAATCGAGCGGCCTTTGCAAGTAAGACGTGAGGAACGTGTTGTCCACTACCACCAGTATGTCGCCGCGGCTCTTGGCCAGCTTAGCCACGGCAGCGATATCGATTACTTTCAATAGAGGATTCGTTGGAGTCTCGATCCAGATCATCTTAAACAACAAAACATGATGAAACTAAATAATAATAATAATATATGCATGCACGAATATACATAGGTACACATACTTAACAATTTAAAGTTTTTATTTTATTTTATCTTATATATTTTTTTTATGTTTGTAGTCTGCACGTAGCACATATTTTAGAGTTTTTTGCATCATTGTTGTTTGTTTAATTTTTTTTGTTAGTAACTGGAAGAGCGTTGTTACCCACAACACAGGGTACCCTAGTGTGGGGACAACGATGAACTTTGTAGGTACTAGTTTTATTATTCTGACACATAAAATATTTGTATTTGTATCGTTTTATTAAAATAACTATTACTATCACGTATTAGGTTAACACATGTCGAGAGTTAGGGTCAGGAATCGAACCCAGGCCATCAAAAGGGATTTTTTTTACATAGATTCATATTAATGTGATTAAAATTCATATTCATTTGAAAATTGCTTTATCTGTGTTTATATCGTGGTTTATATAGAAACAATCAGTAGGGCGATAAGACTTATTTAACAAATTATTAGCAAGTGATAACAATGTTGAAAGACACAGTGTTGCGTAATTTTCGTGAAGATTGTTCTATGAACATGAAATTATCTGCATTATTTTTATCCGTCACGATACAAAATCTGGAAGTGTTTATTTTATATACGCTCGCTGCGACCCATAGACGTCCCTGGCACGGGTCTCCCCCACAGACAGCTGCGCAAGGTCTAGGTCTCTATGATTTTACTCATAGTTTAGAAAAAACCATGTACTAATAAGATATGAGGAACGATTCATTTCAATATTTTAATTTATTCATACTAACATTAACCTGTTTACTTTTCGTATGAACAGTGTACTCGTATTAGATCCGTCTCAGGGATGCAATGCATAATTGTTCCGTTTTATTTTATTCCATTATGCACATAGAGTTGGATAGACACACAATAAATTTTAATTATATTTGCGGTTTTTCGAGATCTACTCAATGCAGACTCGATAGAGTTTTATTATA
>DWTT01002048.1:0-10568 GCA_018250895.1 Carterocephalus mandan | reverse complement strand
ACCTTCGGGTGGCTTGAGAACATTCGACACTGGGTTGGCCACTAACCCCTCCACCAATCCGCATTGGAGCAGCGTGGGGAGTATGCTCTAGCTAGACCTCCCGCAGCATAGTCTGTGGGGGAGACCCGTGCCTAGCAGTGGGACGTCTATGGGTCGCAGCACAGATATTAGTTATTGTTTATGTGAAGAATAGTAACATCGCGGATTACATTACTAAAGATAACTTATTTTGTTTGTAAAATAATAAAATGTGACTAAATAATTTTAAAGGGACTTTTAACAATTGATGTAAAAACAATAATAAAATATACGTACCTCAAAGGGATTACTTTCACACGATAGTGAAGGAACAAAACCTGATTAGTACCTACCTAAGTCGTTTTAATGTTGTTGTGATGGACTGGACCGGTTGGGAGGATGGAACGTTGTTTTTGTGACCTTGGAAACTTCCGATCATATATGTTTACATGGGAACCTATCCTATATTACCTAGTAACCTATCCTATACCGTGCTCTATCCTTATTTTTTTAATCTTACGAAGTACACGACACATTGACAAGATTATTAGTATTATTATCAATATGTACTTTTTTCGGAAATCTGGTAAATCACATCGATTCGATACTCCACTGAAGTGGGAAATAAAGGACAAAACAAACATAAATATATTCAAAATTCAAACAGTGTTATTCACAATTCATAAATATTTAACACACATAATAAAGCTATGAAGTGATTTGTTATTTTTTTTTTAAATTATGAATTGAATGGATGACAATAAGTTCGTTAACTTTTTTATGAATAGATGACAAATAACCAAAAATTTATTTTTATTTAATTTTCCCGCCACGGATCGAAGCAATCACCTTAAAATGGAAAAACTATTTCGTATTTATAATTTAAATACTCCTTTAAAGTGATCGTTACTACAAGATGATCATGAGGATACACTGGTCTTCATGGATGACCGCCAAAAACATTTTATATTAACATTATTTGTTGCATGTGCTTGTGATACTCGTATCATTACAGCGGTCATTAAACTTGTCGGACTCATGTCCGAGCTTCAGGTCAGACTTGGGTGCCATAAAAACTTCTGGGTTCTTTTGTAGATATTCAGACCAATCTTCACTGGAATCACAAGATAATTTTATACTAAAATTTAAGTTCGAAATAAAAACAAAATTTGTCATTTTGTAAGACTAATCATTTAAATATTTAGATAAGTACTTAGTTAATCTCCAATCCAATCCAATCCAATCCTCCTCATAGATGATCTTCTCATGCCCGTCACCAGGAACCTTTATGTGTATAACTCCATCCATTGACCAGACATTATTGTTACCAAAATGTTTCCTGCCATTTTTGTACACTGTAACCCGCGTTCTTGTAAGAAATTCTGACAATGAGACTACAGAGCCCTTTAATTTTATGAACGGGATAATAAGTAGGTGTGTAGCTATTTAAAGACATAGCTTCTTTGTAGCAGTGTCCACACATGAGGAACAGTAGAAGATTTCTTGGTCTGTAGTGCCACGAACTTTTGTCCTATCTCTATAGGTGCACTGCGAATGCATGAGAGACTGTACCTATCTTTAAAGGTATTTTTGTCATGTACTGACATACGCATCACCTGAAGACCGTTGATAATACTTGCCCCTTGAATAGCGTAGACGTCCAAAATTAGAGAAAAGATGGGTATACGGTATGCGTACCTACATCTTGAACAATATTGTTCAGTGATCGCATTGTAAACAGCGATAGATACATCTAGGTCTGTCTGGATGGAAGTGGCTTTTTAAACAACAAGTCATACAAGTGTTTTAGATAGATAGAGACGAAGTCCCTCCAATCATTCCATTAGCTACTGCTATGCAATGCATTCCATGTAACATCTACTATAATTGGCGCATCTATATCTGACTTACACCAGGAGTTGTTCTACAACATTTTAGATTATCAAAACAAATACTTTGACATTTACTATTTTGATTTCTAACATTAGATATAACTTTTCTGGTTGTAACGCACCTAGCAAGAGTATTGTATACCTACCTACCTGCGAAACCACTGAGTTTGTTTAACTTGGTCGTCTTACGTACAAACTTCAGTACAGTACCTGGATAAAACATGTTAATGCCGTTAAGAATATAGCAGATCCTGCTTAGCTTTTTAGCAAAGGAATCCTCCTTTGCTAAAAAGCGATTTCTGCCGCTTCCGCCTATGAACAGCCCTATAGAACTCGCCTTTCATACGAAAGGTCCGGGTTCAAATCCGAGCGGCACGCACCGGTGACTTTTGTAAGTTATGTGCGATTTAAGCAATTAAATATCACTTGCTGTAACGGTTCCGTGAGGAAACGTGCATTCCTGTGAGTTCTTCATAATATTCTCGAAGGCATGTGAGGTCTGCCAATCCGCACTTGACCAAAGTGGCGGAATAAGGCCTAACGCCTCCCATTCCGAGAGGAGACTCGTGCCCAACAGTGGGTGGCGGTGATAGATGAGATAGATGAAGATAGCTATCATGCCCATCATCCTGGACTAATTGGTTCAACTCTTGCATTAGAATAATCGGCATGAATATTACTTAATAATTCATAGGTTATGCCATCCATCCACTTTTTACAGACAATACAGGAAAAAACGTAAATTTTACAGGGTTATTATGTACATTAATACATTTATTAATTACAGGTTTAATTAATCACATTGTCATTATTTTATTGACACCGCCGTGTCCTTGCCTGTGACCAAAACAAGTTTATAGCCACTCTTTTTTTATGGTTATTATTTTCAAAATACGAAGGCCGCTCCGCGTCTAAGGCGCCGATCGAACGATCCCCGAGTAGGGTTGCCGACTTTAGCTTGACAGTTGTTTTTTTTTTATCCCGTCCTGCCAAATATTTATGATTTATGAGTCTACGGACTACATCATAGGTAGGTATTAACCGCGCAGGGGTTTAGGCGGAAGGTATCAGGCGGTACCGTGTGACCGTACAACTGTGCGAACGTCGAACCTGTGAGGGTATGTTCGAGTTTCGACTTTTTAACAGTTTAGCTATTAAAGAAGATTATGTCTGGCATTCAGGGCCAATTACAACACAAGCAACATGTTATAAAAGGTGATTCAGTCTAGCCATAATATTATAGGTACTTTAAGATTGTCTACAACTTAATTTCATCCTACTGTTTATCTTAAAATATATGATCCAAATTTAAACAGAACGTATTTAGTAAGTAAGGTTACTGTGTTGCCTTCTTGGAAAAAAAATTGTCTATCCAAAATTAAAATAATATTTTTAAGCAATTGTTGTACCTATTTAGAAGACTAGTTTAAATTTCAGCGTAAAATTTTGCCAGAATGTAATGTAAGAAGAACTTCGTATCTTAAAATAAAATAAGAAATTACTTTATTTATTTATATAATTTAGGAGATGGCAACCCTATCCCTGAGCTCAGTTATTGACCCGCGCACGGGCTAGACGCCGTGCCGGGGCGCGCACTCAGCTAGACCGAGCCTAGCGCCGCTCTCGCCTGCACGCAATGCCTGCTCCCTGCGAATCTTGTAAGAGTGAGTATTCGCCTTTATATAATTTTTCTTTTCGCATTTGATATGTAATGCAAATTCACTTCAGGTGATGATAGAGACTAGAAACTTTTTTTTTAAATTACCTGTAATAAAAAAAATCATACAAATACGTTAAGTACAGGTACTTATGGTACTACCCATGTACCTAATTATAAATTTGTTTACAAATTCAATGACAGTGGCGGCACTAGGCCCAAGGGCCCAAGTGGAAAAAAATATTATTCTTATTTTGAATATCGCTACCCTTTACAAAACTACTTGATTCATAACTCAAGTGCAATCTTCTTGTGCGTGTGTGATCATTTTTGTATGGACTGGTATTAATAATTTAGACTCGATGTTCATTCTTCATCTTTTATAAAGTTCACTGTAATGGGTACGGCCTTTAGAACAGCCTGTATTCCATTTTCAAAAGGTCTCAATTCGAAGACTTACCAATTAATTGTCAGTCCCGCGAGAGACGCAGTTCCCATCTCTTCGGCTGACATTAGCGAATTATGTCGAGAAACTTCGCTCGCCTACGAATTAATCGACATCGGTACGATCGCGTAGTGCAACACCGAGCATAGCTCTCTCTACAGCGCGCCGAGTGAATTTGTGCTTGTGCAGGAGGACCGCGGTAAATTAAAATCATTAGCCACACATTCTATTAAAAACTTTCGTCTTCAAGAACTTACCTAGGTGATATTGAAGTTAAGATATGTCTATGTATGTAAGTTCCCGAGCGGTGTCTAGCTGAGTATGATTTTCAGGATGATCTACCTACCAAGAGTATGATCTTTGTCCACCGTCGACGTCAACGGGATGTCTACGGGAAAAATAGATTAGAGTAATGATAAATCTATGACGGGAAACGACATTATTCGACCCGGCGATGGCGATCGTTTGTCCACCGCGACGATCTCGGTTGTTCAATATTTATGGTGCCTTTAACCATTTTCTAATTGCTACCGGGTTTTTTCATATTTCCTTGTTTCCAAAATCCCGCATTAGTGTCACCGCCATTTATTGACCGTATGCCAGACTTTCCAACATTCCAAAATGTATAATAATAATATGTATTATATTTATTGCTTAATATTTAAATTTCACTGTTATTTCGTTTAAAAATCATAAACGCCTACCGCTACCTCTCACCATCTCAAGGGTTGACTGGTAGACAAGTAGACAATGCCTTCAGGCATGAAGTCCGCCCATTGTAGTCTACAATAAAGCGTAAAATAAATCGATAAAATAGATTGTGCAAATCATCCCAAGATAACCCAACATAATTTAAAATCTTAAAATAAAAATGTATTTTTGCATAACAATAAAAACAGACATCCAATCATCATCTCATCATGTATTGTGTCAGATTTTCGCCCCAGAGCGAAGAACTAAATTATTTAAGAAAGAAAGAAAGAAAGAAAAGCGGTGGATGTGAGTAATTTTTTACTTTTTTTTTTTAATTTCAGGTACCTGTGGTAGCGGGGCGGCCGCGTGCGGTGCGGCCTGCACTTGCGGCCCCAGTTGTGCTTGCGGAGATGGGAAACCTTCAGGTCCTCACATACCTTTTTTCTTTGTACACTTATGTTTCAGTCAAAACTCATAACCCGGTCAAAACCAGTTTTAAGGTAGGCCAGGCAATACTGGTTTTGACTACCATCGTATTGGCTAGGTTAGGTTTGATTAGGCTTTTTTAAGTTGCGCAGAATATAAGGGCCCCGCTATAATTGTTTAATCTTTAATTATTTCGCATTAATTTTATGTACAATGTTGTACTATTTATTTTATTACGTAATAATAATAAACCTCAGGCACCACCAACTTACCAACATCGTGCCGGCCAGATCGGATCGGTGCGGTTTAACTTTCTAATCAGTTGATTAATGTATATCTTAGTGTCTATAGATTGTATCGTGTGATTGTATTGTGGTGAAATTAGTAATATTTAAATAAAGCTATTTATTATATTATAATACTGATCGAACATTCCTTCAAGAAGTTCGTTTGATCTTACATGATATAAAAGTTACCTACTTACAAACATGTTTCTTACTTTACAGGAGGCAAGCCTTGCTGCCAAGGGGGAGGCAAGAAATAGAGCCATGCTTCTATGGTATCCACTTTAGTTATATGTTAGTAATGTATAACTATTTTCATATGGATTAAGGATGCCCTAATGCAAAGTAGAATTCATAATGTTTTAGTATTATTATTTAGTATTCATAAGTATATTCGACTAAATTGAATCGTGACTCGATTTAGTTAAGTTGTATTATCAAATTATCATTATTTAAATATATTTTCGTCTTATATAAAGAGAACGAATGCTTAGACAATTCAAGTTTAAAATATTTAATCGTACTTTTGAATTATCGTAGGCCATGATAGACTACGATTCAATTTGTAACTTAAAAATTATGCCTTTGTTAGTGGATATGTAAAATGGTATATTTTTAATCGTAAAACGGTGATAATATTGTGTCGTCATGAAACAAATGAAATTATTAGATATATTAGGTCGTAGGTAGATAGATTATCTCACTATGATCTGTATTTAAACTTACAATTTAGTTAAACATACCTATAGAGGGTAGAGAATATATTAGATATTTTTTGCGCTTAAAATTTTATCATATTGTAACTTACTCGTAGTCCTTAATAAATTTTTATCACATTCAGTGTTTAAGATTATAATTATTACTTTCTCAAGGGATGATCCCGACATGTACACGTAATACTCATTATTTTAAGTATAAATATTGCATTTATATCGGAGTAGAATGTTTATCTATTAATAAATGATAAGCAAGATATTCGTTACTTTATTTATTTTCACTTTATATCTAGGTATGTAAATTCTTATTTTCTACCTTACCTTTCCATTGTAGTTTGACGGATTGAGGACAGTTAAAAAAATGTTGAATCAACCCAGATCGTACTTTTGTACGATACTCTATAATATACTCTATAAAATATTATAGACTTACCTATATTAATTTATTAATAATAACTGCACCTACAAATAATCATCATCATCCATCTATCAGCCTTTTGAGGTCCACTGCTGGACGTAGGCCACACCTAAATGACACCACTACAAATAATATTTAATGCTAATTTAATGCTTCGAGTATAACCTATCTGAAAACTGCAGCATGCAATTATACCAATCTAAATCAAAAGGAAAAATGAGGTATGCGATAAATGAAACGCACATTTCCAATAAAATTATGTATTTTTATTATTTATGCAGGTATACTCGTACGTCAATTTGTATTGTAGATAAATGTTAACAACTACGATGGAAGCAAAATTTGGGACCATTTTTTTCATAATCTTACTTCTACATACATAGGAATTCTAGTTTTCATTATTTATTATAACATTTTATTACGAAAATACTTGCGAGATAACGCTTAGCAAAATAAAACAACAAAATGATTATTAAAATAACGTACAAAATTATATTAGTGACTACTGTTTATTTAAGCCGACTATAAACACTAAAAAATAATGTTTACATCTGCAATACAACAATAAAAAATCAGTCTGACATTAACAGACTTATCCCATTTTGAATTTATAATGATTCCAAAATGGAATCAGTGCTAATGTTGCCACACAAAATTATCACCCAGATTCATTTTGGAAATGATGGGTTTCCGCGCAACAAAGCAAAATATGCATTATAAAATACTTACATATTATACATACGCGTACAATACAATAAAATTCATTCAATGAAAAAATAACAGAATCTCTTATCAACATTAAGTAGACAACAGTTTATAACGTATTGTAATATTTACTAATACGTGAGTTGTATAAATATCTAGGTAGGTATTCATTTCATTGAAATTTATTCGAAAAATGGTGACGTTAACATTACGTTACTGGTAAATAATTCTCTCTATGAGACTATATCCAATATTTATCAAAATATAACATTATAACAGTAGATAATTAATATGAGTTAAATCTATGGGCACAAGCCTTGAATAAAATGTAATAATCGGAAACACTTCATAACTCTATTCATCAACTGGACATAAATATACTTACTTTTATACATGTAAATTATACATATATTTCGTCACAATACAACACGCGTACAACAACGTTGAAAAATATAATATTTTCTATAACACTAAACATCGAACCAGACTATAACAAATGCACTTCGTTTCCAAATCGTCACTTACACAAAACGATAAAAAATATTCCCACTTACTTACATATCAGTATGGCAACAGTTACCGAAGCTAACCTCAAAAGTTGCACACTAACTTGGATAAGTTTATTAATGAATTCGCAATTTCCAGTAACTAACGCAAGTCTGAATCACAATAAACATAATCACTGAGTATCTAATCACAACTTGAAAAATTAATAAACACACTATTATTATGGCGGGAAATTTGACAATTGTCTATGGCACAGGGTCTTCTTCAGTTCCCTCCTCCGAATCGTACACGGGGCAACCATTTTTTAATTGAATCACAGATTTTTTTCTGTGTCTGCGCTCCTTCAGATCTTTTTCAATATTTCTGAAACAAAAAGACGAACAGTAATTAATTACGGACTTTATGGAAGCATTTAAGTAAAAATTTTTATATTAATTTAATTGGATTTGGAGTTTTTCTAGATCGAGTTTATCTAGCTACAGTATTCTAGAGATTTCAATATCCCACTGTTGGGCACGGATCTCGCTAAAAGACGTAGGAACCTAAGAACGTAAGAATATGATACTACCACCACATGGGAAACCTCACATGAACATGTCTTTAAAAACGAAAACATTATGCAGAATATTTTTACCTTTACAGCAAGCACTGTTAATTTCTTAAAACGCAAATATAACTAAGAAATTGAAAAGTGCATGCCTAATGTACTTAATTCCTAATGACATTTTCTACCAGTGCCAGACTAAATCCATAGACGACCCATTGCTGGACGCGGGTTTCCCCCACAGACACAACTACGGGCCTAGAGAATACTCATATACACTGCTTCAACGCCAACGGGGTTCCAACCATACAATCGACGCGAGCCATTGGGCTATGCACGCTACGCCAGCCTAATGGCATTTACAAATTGTAAAAAAGTTAAGGAACTTACCTGGCACTTATGAGAGGATGAAGCGCATTCTTGAGGCTGGTATACAGGTAAGGGTGTAAGCGCTCTTGCGCATCTAGTAGCGCGTGCGCCGCCACCAACGGCGACGGTGGCGCCCCCTCGCACGCGGACTCAGCGCAAGTCAGGAGAGCGGGTTTTCTGAAATAATAACTGTCTGATAAAGTTACAATACCTACTCATCGGTCGATTTGCTAAGTCGACTATTTGGAAGTATTATTCGTAATTCTGTATTTAGAAGCAGAAGCGGTAGGGCCAGGGTGCTAGCTGAAAAGCACCAACACCATCTCTACTTGTAGGTTCATAAAAGACGTTGTCATTTTTGGAAAAGAGTTTTTGGAAAATAAGAACAGGAAAAAGGCGTTTTAACGTACATCTATTCGCTACAGTCATTAGTCATCTTACATCGGCACAGCTGTTCATGAACATATTTCCTATTATGTTTATGACTCTAAGAAGACTTTGTTAGTGTATTTTATAACAATAAAGGTAATTTTATGAAGTCTAAATACATACACAGTAGTTTACCTTTATTCTAAAAAGATATAAGAATTACTCGTAGATGAGTTAGTCGCAAGAACACGTACGTACAGTTCAGACGTCCGCGAGTTGTAAGAGAATTATCTTGAAACTACCTAATTGACGGAGCAGCAGTCTCTTCCCAATATGAGAAGGACCTAAGGATAAATGATAAGGAGGAATAAAGCCATGCTGGTCAAGTGCGGATTGGCAGACTTTGTGCCTTCGAATTTGACAACTTTCAAGTAGTCAGATTTCTTCGTGATGTCCTTCATACATCGTGGCATTTAATTTCTTAAAACGGACATAAATAAGAAACAATTTACTGTGTAGGTATCTGCCTCGTTGGTCGCTAGCATCTGGGTTTAACCCCCGGGTTGGGCAAATATTATTTTTTTAACTTGAAATGCCTAGTAGTAGCTCGGAGTCCGGTTACGTAACTGCGCACCCAATCCGAACGACCACGATCATACGTACCTACGACACAAATTCGTACCCGACCTGAACTGCCTTAGAGTCACCGTATCAGACCATAATCTCCACATCGATGGATGATAAACGATCGAAGTAATTAATGTAATGCTTACTGTTCGGCTCCTGCACTGTGCCCGCTCGCAGGACTATCAGGCGGTGACTCTTCCTTGTCTTCGTCCCGAGCGCAGAATTCGGGTAGCGCGCGAGCGTACGCGAACGCTTCCAGCGAACGAGTGCGAACGTAAATGAACGGCCGGATTATGCGCAAGTCGTGGTCCCTGTGAACAAAATACATGAAATACATAAATAAACTTTTCTTATTTTTGTATGTACGAGTACATGCAGTTGTATCTGTGTCCTTTTGGTGTGCAATAAAGGAACTTGTCTGTCTGTCTGATAGTCGTACATAATTTATCATAATTGACGATTGTTTATACAATTGAAAACAATCGGAACGGACGGCGTAACCTCCGAAGCTCGGTAGCGCTCATGAAATTTTGCCACCCATTCAAAAACCGGCCGCGCCCGTCGTTGTTTAACTCTGCCGATCACATTGAATCGACTTACCGACATTTTCTTTAACTTTAATATTGCGGCGACAGTGGTACGGTGTAGTCTCTGCGTCACCAACTCCGATGACGATTCGATACCAAGAGAGGCTAAATCTATACAAAAAGTACGAAAAAAAACGGAAGAAATTTTTTGTTTTTATGTATGTAATGTAGATGTATGTATACTAAGCTTGGATTAGATGGATGGTCATTTATCCCGTATTAACATCTTCTATTTGAACTTCAATGTGTAGGTTATTTTCTTGAAAAGGACAGGAAGTATAACCGAAAGTTATATATCCACGCAAGCGAAG
>DWTT01002047.1:0-10571 GCA_018250895.1 Carterocephalus mandan | reverse complement strand
CCTTAGTCCACCACGCTGGCCAAGTGCGGATTGGCAGACTTCACATACCTTCGAGAACGTTATGATGAACTCTCAGGAATGCAGCTTTCCTCACGATGTGTCCTTCACCGTGACATTTAATTTCTTAAATCGCACATAACTTAAAAAAGTCATTGGTGCATGCCGCTGGGGTTTGAACTCGGACCGCTCGAGTGAGAGGCGAGTTCAATAGCCACTGGGCTGTCACCGCTTAAAAATTATATGTACCTATTCCAAATCATTGCTCTGTGCTACTACGTTGGCCAAGTATGGATTGCCTTCGAGCACGTTATGGTAACCCTCAGGCCTGCAGGAATACATAAGATTTTCCCACATCGTCACAGCGCGAACACTGACTTGGATCTTAAAACGCACATGTTTAACATAGAAAAGTCATTGATGTGCCGTTGGGATTTGAAGACCGCGATCTCGTGCACTCTAATCTAAATCTATGTTTCAAATTCCAATACATACCTACTCGTATATGTATATAATATATAATTTTTTTTAAGGATAGAAGTAGCCTAAACAAGAAAATTTATTATAATTTGCCTACTAGTGATTATAAACGCGTCTATATGGGATTACGTACAGGACCCTGTTAATTTCATACAATAGATAACAAGTACTCGTAATAACAACAACCAACGAGATATCGTACGAAGGACTTATGGGAACTGAAGGAAGACCTCTGTTTTAAAATAAATACAAGATTTTTACCTGCCGTAACTTCACTGCATAGGTGGAGAAAATAAAATGCGCCTATCACTGCGAATATCTTCAATGTGTGTCGCTTCATTTTTATTGTGGCCAATGCTCTGTCGCGTTCGGCACCCCAGAATCGAATAATAAAAATTTATCATTACTTATTATAGCTACGTACGTACCACTGATGGTTTAACCACTCGATCAATTATTAGAGCACGATAGTGTCTAGTGCCAAGATCATAAAACTGAAAATTAATTTGAATTGACAACATTTCATAATTTGTAACACGTAAAACTTAAAATACCGTTTCTTTACTTTTACTCACTGAGTTCAAATATATTTATTTCAAATTTTTATGTTACTTCGTTTCGTAAAAAAAAAATTATTGTTGCATTTGTATAGTGATTGTATTATGACGCACGGCAGATCTTACCTATTTTATCATCTAATTTAAGTCTCTTCCAACCATCCAACAATTTGGTCCATGTGCCCTTGTGTCACATCGTTGTCAAAAAGTATTGTGAGTGTGATGTGGCTTTTCTTTTTCCTTTGATCTGCAATGTTTTCGGTGGCTTAAATCAAGTGCAAGGGAAGAACAGCATAATATATCTATGGTACAGCTAATGCTTGGTGGAAAAGCCCAGACACGTGGCACACGTTTCGATAGTTTTCGTGTTGCTAACCATTCACAAAGCACTATTAGTACGTTTCTCTACGTGTCGTTTATAAACTATTTTATCACTTTTTGGGTTACGCTCAATTGTGACTTGTAAAAAATTACCCGTGTCTCGCAGTGGGTCATCGTTGTTAAGTTTCAAGTTCTGGTAACAAGTAAAATAAGTACCTACGTTTTATGTTTATCATTATAAATACCTAATATAATTTGCTTATTAATAGCATTAAAACTGTGCTAAAAAAAATTGCTACTTATTTTTTAAAATTTTATATTTAAGAAGAAATATTTTATATTTAAAATTATCTAGATGTTTCTATTGTTACTTTGACTTTGTTAACTAGTTAGGTACATATTTCTTTTTACATTTGTTGAGTGTGTACCTTATCAACCCTAGGCTATAATAATGAGTTGGTTATTTTATAAGTTAATTATAATTAGGTACCTACTGAAATTAAGTTCGTGCGCATAAATTTTTGTCTTGGCACTTCCACTGCTCCGTTCCCCAAAATATCGATGATAATATGGAAAAATACTAAGAAATAAAAGAACATTTACATGAAAGAATAATAAGTGTTGATTCAATAATTTCAAATGTTATAGTAATGTAAAAGTTTATTCAGCTGCAAACTTGAAAATTTCCAGAGGTACCTTGTCGCTATTATTATTTATTGATGTGGGTACCTAATAATTAATATCTCTTTAAACTTGAAAATAAACCTTTTTCTAATTTAAAGTGTTTTAGCAGCAGCCTAGCAGCCGTTGTCCTAGTTTAGGGACGTGACGCGATGCGATTCACGCAACATGTGTCCTATATTGTAGGACAGTATAATAATACCTCTCCCCTAGTTGTAGTATATCCATAGATATAGAACTTATCAGTGATCCACAAACACGGCGATCTCACTTCATTTATAACCTATCTATCGAAAATGTCTATTTCTCATAGCTAAATCTATCCATAGTAGATTAAGCGACCACATTTGGCACAAATACATACAACGACTATTTGATATTTTCCGACGTGACGTGAACGCGAGACTGTCGCGTTTGTCAAGTAGCTTACGTAGGACGAGTAAGATACTAGCCCATAATCGGCCCCCTGTGACTCACAACGGAGAAGTGCTTCATGTTGCTCCAGTGCGGATTGGTGGAGGTGTCTGTCAAAGATTATAAATTAAACAAACACTATGACAAGGATTTATATTTTATTTTATTGCTTAAACCTAAAACATGCTAATCGCCTTTAATCCATAATAATGACTGTGTAATTAGAATCACTAATTAATAATTACATCTAACCACTTAGAAACTAAATATCACTTTTTAATTAATAAATAATTAGATTAGGTGGAGCCTAGTATTACTTTCATTATTCGTTCTGTGGGATCCACTTCTAGGTCGATCTTATACACTTACGAGTATATCATAATGTCAAAATCATGTATTTATATAATATATAACTACACCATATAGATAATTATTTATGTATCTTTATAGCAAATTAGTTTACACTTATAAGGCACATTTTCTTTTAATGGTTCTACTAATCTGACATCTGTGTTTCGCGCTGCTGAATGTGCTGTATTTGTAACTGATGAGGAAGGGCTATTGACTAAATCATCGTTATTTTTGGTGTCAGATTTAGAAGATCCTAGCCTAAGTTTCCCTTCTCTCATTCTACTTAAAAATGTGCCTTGTTCAGTACCATCTTCATCGTGCGAACGTAGAGGGGATGACCAGTGGATTGATGTCTTTTTTGTGAAGTCGGTACTTGGTTTTATATTATGGTTCCTTTGCAACAGTGATTTTCTTAATTTATTCACTGGGGAATCAGTCGGCAACTCTTCCCTTATATCTTTTGCTTTCAAAACGTCTAAAGGATTGTTGGTTTTACCAGTTGTGTAACGAGATGATCCCAAAGGTTCTTCAGAATGTTTTCCAGTTCGTCCAGATTTGGTTAATAGTGAAGTACTTCTTAAATCTTTTTCCTCCTTTAAAGTTGGTAGTCCTGATTGTCTAAAATTTGAAAATTTATTTGTATTTAGTCCAAAGTCTCGAGATTCCAAATCATTTTGAATTTTCCGAGTTTGTTGTCTTTGGGTCAAAGTTTGTTTCACTGTAGAACCAACAGGCAATTGCAACGATGATTTTCTATCGCTATTGTTGAGTCGCAATGCATTGTTTTTACTATTAATTCCGATGTTTCCCTGTAAGTCTTGCAACAATTTATCCGAATTTGAAATACGCAATGTATCATATGCTTTGGAAGCTTTTGGTACCTTTCTTTCACTATTAATTTTATCTTTGGAAAGTATTAAAGGATGTGGATATAATGATTCCTCATTTTCTTCCTGCTTGATTTTTCTAGGTATTGATATTTGCGGAAATTGCGACTGTTTTCTTAAAGGCGTGTTCCTAAATCCAACGGAATCATCTTCAAAATGAGAATGTCGGACTGATGGTAGATTGACTTGATCTAAGACACTTTGATGAAATGTACTGAACTTGTCATTGAAATCTGAATGTATACTTTTTAATTTTTCATTCAAATCATTCCGGGTATTTGACATAGTTTCTAGTATATCCTGTGTATTTAGTATGTTGTTAGGTATGTTAAAAACACGTTGAGTCTCCTGCAATCTAGATTCTAAGGTATCTCTTACACTTTGTAGTGCATTTTCGGTATGACTCCGAAATCTATTAGAGATATCATTAAATGGAATGTTAAAATCGAAAGTATCTTCAAAAGGTCTAGACATATCTAAAGTAGAACTCATAATATTTTGTAAATTATTCTTGAGTGTGGAGCCAACATTATCCAAATTTACTGTGTTTTCTAGAGGATTTCTTAATTTTTGTGGCCTTGGAAATTCTAGACCTTGGAGCATTCCAACTTTGTTAAGTGTTGTTACATCTGATGGTACATTAAATAAACCAAGATCAAAATTGAGTGGATTTAGATTTAGTCCTGACTTTTGTGAAGATAATGTATCTTTGAATAAATGCGGTGCGCGCTGCAAGTTATTAAATTCGTCAAATCTGGATAATACGGGGTTTATGTTTGAGCTTTCGTTGACACTGTCTTCTGCAATGTTATGAGTTTTAGTTTTGGTGGTTGCTTCTGTCGTACTAAATATCTTTCCCAACCTTGATTTGAAATTATGAAGCATATCTGAATTTTTACTCACTTGCAAGACATCTGTATTCTTAGCTGTAAATTTCTCAAAGATTGGTGTAACGTTTCTATCCTTGATATTGTCAAGTAAAGATGGCACTAAAGAGCCACGAGCCTTTAGATTCGAAGTTTTAAGTATATTTGAATGATGATTTCCTTTCGCTATAATATCACTGTCCACTTTGTTTGAATTTTTAAATAATGTTTTGGTTTCTGCATCAATCAGGTCAGACTTATCAAAAGGTTTTGATGGTTCACAAAAATATCCTCCTTCATCATCATTGCCACTATTCCTTTCGTCTGATTTCTTTTTTAACATACTTGTATGTTGCCTATTCATATTCTCAGAATTTTCACCAAAATATGTGAAAATTTTTGGGTCGGATGTTTGAAAATCGTCCGTCGCATTGGAATTAGCATTTGTGTTTGATTTATCTTGAAATAATCGTTCACTTTCTGATAAATTAAGAATAGAATTGGACATGTCTTGTAAATCATCAAAACTAATGACTGACTTTTGAGATTCATTGCTGGATAAACTTGGATCTTCATTTGAAGACGATGAATCTGAAACACCTTGCATTAGTGTATCTTCTGAATTACAATCATTAGGTGTATTTTTCTTTAAAGTCATAGGCATTGAGTTTTCATTTCTATCTATTGAAAATTGAAAATCATGGTTGTTTGTTGCCACTAAGTCATCATCAAATATACCTTGATTTTCTTTACTTGACTCGGTGTTTTGAAGATTAGCATTAGAGTAACAATCGTTTTGTATATTTGTTGAAATAAATTGAGGAAAAAGGTTTTTTTCGTTTGTGAACTGAAATTCTTGATTACTAGTTTCTGCTATAGGATCATTTAAAATATCTTGATCTTCTTCACTTACAATGTCTTTTTGTATATTATCGTAATCAGTATCTGTATTCTTTAGAGAGGAAACCGAAGAACTATTTTCAAATACTAGGGGAAATTCTTCAACTAGTTCTATATGACATGCATCATCAGTCAAAGTTTCATTAAATGTGTTATCAGTCAAACTATTGTGTGTGGCAGATATTTGCCCTTGATCTGTTCCTATTCCATTTTTATTCTCGGGTCTTTGATTTTCCATATTAGGTAATTGTTGACTCGGCAAGTAATTGTTTTCTAATAATGATTCATCATTATTGCTGTCTCTTCTAATATCATTATCATTATAATCGTCAAAATTTGAATCTTCAATATTGTCAGCTTTTAATGAAATTTTATTCATATTTCTATTTTCTGAATTAGAAGAACATTCAACAGAAGATAAATGAAAGTTTTCATTGTCACTGGTTGGTATTCCAAAAGCTGGATTTAAAATTGAAGAACTTGTTGCAGCATCTATAATGTTCGGGTTGTTTGTTTTAGCAATATCTCTTGTATCTTCATATATACTTGATGCAAAGCCACTGTGATCGTCCTTACAGTCTATATTCTGATTTAGGTCATTAATTTCATGACTCATGTCTCTTAATTTTTGGGCAGCTTCTTTCAGTGACTTTGATTTATTAATTGCAATTTTTTTTGTTAACTCAGGTGGAATTAGTTCAACATCTTTTAATTTTAACAAATTATTTAGTAAAGTTGGTCTTGTATCAGGATTTTCAAATGATTTAAATTTTATTGGAGGAGCACGAGTAGTAGTTGAAAAATATTTTTTTAAGCCTAGGAAATTTGAGTTATCTTTAAATAGTGAGTTAGCTTCTAAATTGTCTAATAAATCTCTTAACTTAAATTTCATTTTGGGTTTCAATGTTTGACTAAGAGTGTCACCATCTAAATATTTCTTAGTACTTTTTTGATAAGTTCCATCATTTTCCCGAATAACGTCATGTGTGAAGGAATCTATTTGTGCAGGCAGTGTTTTTAGACTTATGCTTCCACTTTCGGACTCAATATTAGGTTGCACAACACGTTCTTGAATAGTGCTGGCACCAATATCACTATCCATGTCATAGAATTTTTTATGAAGAATATTTTTATCAGTAAGCTTCTTTAATGGTTTACGTGGTAGGCCGGAAATTTCATAACTTTGTCTTTGAGGGTTCATTCTGAGTCGTCCTATATTGTGAACACTATCAAGTGGTGGATGTATACATCGGGTCTCCTGAATATGTGATGACTCTGGTACGTTGTCATCCATATCATCTCCTGTTGGATTCAAGAAAATTCTTACAATATTTTTAGGAGTTTCGGTTGATACGTCATCCAGCGAAGATAAATTGCTTTCAATTAACTGTACAGTGCTCCGAGCAGCATCTCTTGCGAGAGCATCTTGATATTCTTCTTCCGTAGCTTCTCGAAGAGTCTCTAAAACAGACGATGCGAAACCCACTTCCGGTTGAAGCAATGGTTTTGGTTCACTTTTTTCATCCATATGTCTGAAAATAAAAATTAGTCTTTAATTTTTTTTGAGTATTTTAAACTTTATTATAAACATAAGAGAGCTATGATAACCCCATGAAACCTGACAAGTGGCAATCGGCCATATTGCTTCGTTATGTACACCGTCACAGCGTTCGCTTCGTCATCGTGTTGACGAATCGATAGCGAAGTGAAGGAGATCATCAAAAAGTGCCGCTTGGCTACGCATTCTGTTGGGTATCTAACTCGGGGATCCAGGGGCATATCCCTCAGGCCAATTTAACAGATAATTTCTACTAAAAATTGTTCCAGCTCCCGAAAATATCGTGACAAAAACTGCTACTTACCCCTCTCAGAATATACCAGAGCCGTGCTCAGTAGTTAGTAGTACTTAGTAAGAGTAAGAAAATGTCAATAAATTAATAGGGTTACCTATTAATTTATTGGCATTTTTGTTTTACTGTTATTTAATTCTACTTATTTAGAATACCAATAGCCTGTACAAAGCTTGGCTACAATACAGTACAGTTGGTAGATAGTTGGTAGGTACATGGCTCAGTGCACAGTGTACTGTGCAGTATTACCAGCGTTATATTGTTTATTTGTCCAACTGTAGTTGGACAAATAAACGATATCTACAATTACATACTTTTACAGGAACTGATAGGTTAAATTAATTATTTAACCTATCAATTATTTATCAATGTTACCGAAAACTTTAAAAATTTCATTACTTCATGAATGGCTGAATGGCTCTCAAAGCTGGAAGTAAAATTGACGGGGATGCTTCAGAATCCGCCGCGCGGTCGCACGAACAGATCGTTTGTGACGTCACAGAGCCGTCAGCCAACTGTTCGGTGGTCTTTGGAGACTCTGGGCATGGACAGCAATCCTCAAGACCTAGTTGCCGCACATGACGTCCATTGCTTTCCTCTGCGAGTGGTTGTAATGACACCTGAAACAATATTGTCATTACAACAGTTATTGGTCCACTATCACACCCAGGACTCGATCTGAAGTCGATCAGCGTAGCAAACTCAGGCCAGTTTCATTCTTCTTGTTACAGCAATAACGTCACCTAGAGCACAGTATAATGATAGACCCTCACTTTTCATAATTCCTCAGTACTTATAGTCATTGATCATAACAGACCTCTCCTGAATCGATCATAGAATACAACAGAACAGTGTTTTTAAAATTTTGAATGAATTTGTCTTCAAACATTGTTTCATGATACTTCTAGGAAACGTCACATTTGAATTTAGAATTAAAGATTCCATAGAGTACCTACCAGTAGGTAGCTACTATAAGTACAGATAAATTTCCACAGAGTAGTGCTGGTGCAGACCTACCTCTTATGAGAATTCGTTATAATATGTTTGTTGGTCGCTAACCGGTCGTTTCCTTTTAAAAAAAAAATTGTTATTTGTTAAACAGTAAAAAGTAAAGATACACGTTGCTCAAAAGACTAATTGCTTAAAAATTTATATCAACAATTAAAAAAGTACCTTCACCTGCACACACACTAAAATACACTCCGATTTAAATAAATATACGTTTACAGGTTCTTTCCCCTGCACTAAGACTATGCCGCGAGTGGTAGGAAGGAACACACACCGTAGAAATTACAAATAATGACTAAGATCCGGGAATAAACATTAATGTGCGTAAATAAATCATAATACATATTCATATAGGCAAGTTTAGGGGTTTCGACGAAACAAAACGAAACCGTTTCGTCGATGTATTAAATAGTAATAAAATATTTTATTATATCTTATGCCACAATAACTGCCTAGCTAGCTGGTCTAGTGGTCGCAAGCGCGACTGCTAAGCTAGAGGTCCTGGGTTCGGTCACCGGGTCAGGTAACAACTATTGGGTTTTTCTAACTTGAAACGCCCGGTAGCAGCTCGGAGTCTGCATTTGTGCCTGGCGTATGAGAGATTGAGACATGAGAGATTCGAGAATTGCTGCTGAAGTGTACCACAGGTTTTCTCAAAAACCTACCTCAGTCACCAGGTCAAAGTAAGGATTTGTGAAAACGCTACTTGTTCCTACTTTAATTAAGACTACTTTGTGAGAGCAATTAAATAAAATCTCTATAATTTATCTTTATTATAGAAATACTTCAAAATTGTCTTACTTGACAGAAGTTCACCAACAGTGGCAGTAGAAGCAGCCATCTCCCCACCATCTTCACTGGTGTTCACCTCACTAACCACATCAATGAAAGGAGCTGGCATAATTTTCATATATTTATAAGTATTTCTCGATATTAGAATTTCACGATATACGCTGAGAGTAATTATCTAAAAAACGATAATCACTGATAAAGGTCAGAGACCGGTGTGTCCAATCAGCGAAACGTGACATAAATCGCTGGGATGCACAATAAAACGATAGTAGATACTGTAATCTTTTGAAGACCAGTGATACGGGAATCTAGATTTAGTAACCCAGTTTCTGATTGGTATCCATTAAACCACCGACATACTGAAACTGGGTTTCCTTTAACCAGACTGACCCTTACCTACTTTTAACATCCTTTTTATTGTTTTACAAGTGAGCAGGCAGGGCTAACTATCGTCACAGAATAATAGTACAAGTACTATCGTAGCACTATTCTGTGCACTTTCTCCATCTAAGTATGTATTTTTTACGCTGTACTGTAGGTATACCAGCGAACTCAATCGGCAGCATCGGCAAACGGCAAATTTATCATCTCATTATCTCGGAGATAGAACACAAAAATATTACTAGCCGAGCACATTAAAATTATGCAAAACAGAGTCACTTTGTACATACCGGGGCGATTATATGTATGCCTAGGCATATATGCAAGAAATATATTTATTTTATTTACTTTTTATTTGGGAAACAGAGTTTTTATTACATACTAGTGGACGCCCGCAGCTTCGCTCGCGTGGAATTACTTTGTTCCGCCGAGATTTTTTTTCTTTTTTTTTTCTTTTTTTAGTACTTATTAAACCTTCCGTGGACTGGTAATTGGTAATTGGTCCAGCCATTCTTGAGTTATGCGCTTACCAACATTCATTTTTATTTATCTAGGTACCTAACCTAACCTACAAGACAGATATTAGTAAAGTTTCCACTAATAACTAATACATATGATAGTGTTTTAGCATTGTTTGAAACATGATTATCGCTATGTAAGAAATAAAAAGTAAAATTGGAAGGGACGACTTCTATTATTACCAACATAGGTATATGGTAACATCATTAAAAAAAACTAAATATTCAAACCTTTTAATGCATTTTTAAGCTCCCGCTTATTTTTTAGTATTGGGAAATGAAAAATATCAATGCCTTGTAAATGCTTAGTAATAAACTTTGCAGTGCGACGTATGAAGTTGTGCTAGAGTAGGTAATTTCTTATAAAATGCTGGACGTAAAACAAACGCTGGACACAAAAAAAGACGTATAGGCTATAGCGAGAATTCGTTCGGAGCAAATCAAGTGTGTAGCGTCCATAGCCCAATGGCTCGGGTCGATTCAATGTGATCGAAAGAGTTAAGCAACGACGGGCGCGGTCGCTTTGTGGATGGGTGACCGCTAGTGGCAAAATTTCATGGACGCTACC
>DWTT01002046.1:0-10571 GCA_018250895.1 Carterocephalus mandan | reverse complement strand
CTCTGACACCCATATCACAGGCTCGCGCCTACTTTGGGGTCAGATGGCCGTGTGTGAGAATGTCCAAGATATTTATTCTTCCAGAGCTGTGCGGCACGCCCGGCTACCTCGCCCCGGAGACGCTCAAGGCTAACATGTTCGATGACGCTCCCGGATACGGGATGGAGGTTGATGTGTAAGTACCTTTATAAAAACTTAGAATTGGCCATTTTATTTTGTAGTATTGCCCGCCCTCCGACGAGGTGGGCTGATTACCTGAAGAAGACGGCGGGAAACCCTTAATTTATAACAACGTAGCATTGGCCATTTTATTTTGTAGTATTGGCCGCCCTCCGACGAGGTGGGCTGATTACCTGAAGAAGACGGCGGGAAACCCTTTATAACAACGTAGCATTGGCCATTTTATTTTGTAGTATTGGCCGCCCTCCGACGAGGTGGGCTGATGAAGAAGACGGCGGGAAACCGTTGGATTCAGACTTTCAGAGGGCGCAGTATGGTGGCGTCGATTGAGGGAGGCCTGTGTCCAGCAGTGGACCTCAAAGGGCTGATGGATGGATGGATGTAGCATCACGCCTATGTTTCATCAAGGCGGTAGGCAAAGGTAGTACTCCCACTTGTCACCAGTAACGGTTCACAGGAGTAACGCATCTGTAATCATATTTAATCATGTTTTCGAATAGTATGTCTGTTTGCAAAGAGTAACACCGAGTTTCTTGCCGTGTTCGTCTCGGTAGCATCAACTTTGTGAACCAGCGGTAGATAAAAAAAAATGTTATGACGTTCATTAAGCGTACACAAAATACCATACACATAATGAAAAAAAAAAATGAATCTGAATCTGAATCCGGAAATTAGCATAACATGTATGTAGTATATAATTGAAGAGCAATAATCTTATTACCGATTCATGTTAAACTGTTGAACGGATTCCGATAAATTCTTTGTGTAATTATGTTTCTGTTGTAAAAGAAAAACACTGATAACTTTTTTTTAAATTTTCAGTTGGGCCTGTGGAGTCATCATGTTTACACTGTAAGTACTTACCTAACACTTTATTTCTGAGCCCTGAGTGTTTCTATATATGTAGGTACATTATCATGATCACAATCTAATATAGGGCTCATATTAAAGAATAGTACGGTATTACACGTCTGGCATAACGCGCGCCGTTTTTGTGAAGAGCCGATAGGTTGAAGTATGAGTGTTGGCTTACACTTCAACTACTTACTGTGTATGTCTACACTTCTTTTTAAAATCTTTTATTTAACTTCACTCGTATGTATGGATGTATGTCCTGGAATCTTGCAATCAATATTTCACCCACTTCCACTGAAGCTATCGAGCTGGAAATTTGGCACACATATTTGGTTCCGATGACAATGCGTGAAAATAATTAAAAATTAAAAAAAAAAAATTGTATGGCTGTGTGATTTGTTTGTGTGAAAAAATTTTGAATACAAATATTCAAATCTGTGTGGAGCTGTGGAGTCTTTGTACCTCTACAAAATAATAAGCTAGGTCTTTCCACGCCTGTATTTTCCGTGGCTGGATATCTATCAGATTTTAATTACTCAATGTTTTAACCAATACAACAACAAGCCAAGCAATCTTTTAAACAAGGTAATAATTATGAACATCTCTCAGTGGTATGTTGATCATAATTATATTGATGTTGACGGCAGTAATGTAGAATGAGTCAAACGAGCCGCCTCTGACCGGCCAAGGCTTCAGTAGCGGTTCAAGAGTTCACTTGCATAAGAACGTGCGATTAGAAATCAATAGTTTATAACGCTTGCTACGTTTTTATCGCTATGGATCAACACGCACTCCGAGAAAATAACATTGATTATTTTATTCTTTATAATTTTCGGTCTAAGTGTATTATAATAAATAAATAAATAAATATCATAGACATTATCACACACGGCAAATCTGACAAATTAGGCGCGAGCCTGTACTATGGGTGTCAGAGACTGATATACATACATATCTAATTTTATAAATACATACTGAAATAGATAATATTAACATCCAGACACAAAACAAACAAGCGTTCGTCACACGAATTTTTATCCTGAATGAGATTCGAACCCAACCCCTGGCGTAATAGGAAGGGTCACTACCGATTGTGCCAACGGAACATTTTCCAATTTATTTGAAGCTGACAGCTGATATGTTTGACAAGTCGAATTTTGTGTAACAACAAGTCAACAACGGTTTTGACTATGGACCCGATCGAAGTAATGTGACTGCAAAAGTCACATAAAAGATTAGACGAGTATTCACGAGAGTTTGCAACTAATTTGCGCGGAGTATACAGGACACAGATGAACTATCGCAGTGGACGTGCTGTAGGTACAATTGAAGCGTAGCAAATAGACTCACTGTCGGTTGTTTGTGTCGCAGGCTGGTGGGGTGCCCGCCATTCTGGCACCGCAAGCAGATGGTGATGCTGCGGAACATCATGGAGGGGAAGTACTCGTTCACCAGCCCCGAGTGGGTAGACATCTCCGGTGAGCTGGCATTTACTCATGTACATACATAAATAATACATGCATTCACTAAATAGAGTAATTTGATATTTCGGTGCTCAGTTGTTTTTTTTAAGCGATAGCAAACAAGCTTGCAGCACCAGCTGCCGCCCATGACAACTGTGACTGACTTTGAACAAGACTCAAACAGGGACTGGGATGGTTAGTCCAGTTGGCTGCGAGTTAATTAGAACATTAGTTGGTCAGTTCGTTAGTGGATATGTGGACTAGGGACTGTTAGTAACAGTTAGTCCTGTTAGTTGGTGTTAGTTATAGCCCAGTCAGTAATTGTTAGTAAGAGTCGTTCCAAGTCAGTCAAACCCTTGAGGACTAAGATGGTCGCCTCTAAAGAAGTGTATCCGGAAACCACACCTTTCCAACCGGACCACAATTGTTTTAAAAACAATTACTACACGGTAGAAATGGTACTAGCTACCGTGGCGGTACGTGGAATAAATTATGAATCATAATTCATTTTCCACATAGAAAGTGATCTTCCCGAACTAGGAACGTTTCGCGGTATAATTTTGAAGATTCGCTCAGGCCTTAGCAATGTCCGTGTCGATTGTTTTAGTTTTGGACACAAATTGTGTACTGCAATTTCTAATGTATAGTCATTCTGTTTTTTCTGTATTCTATGAACAACAATGCCTACAAAAAAAATCATTCAAACGAGATTTACCTACCAACTAACCAAAGTATACATGACTTACAGAGGACCCAAAAGATCTCATCAGGCGGTTGCTGGTTGTGGAACCCAGTGAGCGGATCGGTCTCGAGGACGCTCTGTCGCATCCGTTCTTCAACACGGTGGTGAGTTACCAAACTTGTACTGAAGTTATCAAACTTGTATACCTTGATGCTCTGATATTAAGCTTATCCACGGCGCATTATTGATAGGTTTAGCTGAATATTGCCGTGTAATTTTTATTTGAATAGTATACTAAAGTATTTCATTCGAATTCCAAGAAAAAAATGAATCGCTGTAAAACTGTGGCATTATCGAGGATAAAACCCAATTGTAAGAATAAATCTAAGCCAGGATCGATGGTAGAGTCAACTAAATAATAGCTGTGCAATCATCCAGATTTCCTAATGAAATCGAGGTAGGTTTCAAAGACTGCAGCTAATTTGTCTATGGCATTGGCATGACCTGTTAGTTGACGCAGTGGAATACTCGTAGAAACTATAGGCTTATGATAGCTTTGCATAAAATATACTATTATTTTCTTCTGAAGTATACGGATTTGAACAGTTAAATTATTCTCACTGGAATGTTAAAAAATAAGATTAAGACGAGCAACAGATGATGCATGCTTTTTTTTAATATAATAAAATTATTAATATAATAAAATTACAAGTTATGTTTATAAATTATTATTTTGCAGTGCTTCGTCCACGTATTGATTGCAAAACGAAACGATACAATAATCTGCTTCAATTGTGTTTAACACGTACATGTTGGTCACGTTAAACGAAGCACAGTAGAGCTTTTGCCAAATCGCCTGAACTTTTTGGTGTTCCCAGCGCAGAGTAATCGAGGATAACGTATTTTTTTTTAAATTTAGTGTTTATGAAGAGGCTTACGACATTAGGTAAAACTAGGTTTTAATGTGTCCGTGGTACTCTATAACATTTTGATATTTAAAATTTCACTCACATCGAAACATCACAGTTTGTTTGCTTTTAACTTTAGAAACATTTGTAAAACTGCACTATCTCCCACTGGACTTTGATGTTAAATCCGCACTCTGTACTGGGAACCCATAAACGACACAATATATTCATCGCACAAAACACGTCCCCGTATCGCATAGCAAGCTAGCTATCCGGTACGGAGAGTGACTGTATCAATGTATGTCGCCCTGGTAGTTGTGGGACCAGGATATGACGCCGCTCAAGAAAACGCTGTCCACCGCCGGCCGCAAGATGTCACGGATCGACCAGTTGAATTTGGTAAACGAACACTTTTACACTCTGGGTTAAATAATTACACTACGCTATTTTCGCAATTATTAGTTTTGATGGTTAGTCGCCCAGGAATATATTACAGGTTATGTAATTTAATAGGAATTAATTTGTAATGTAACAATATCATGCAATTGTTGACTTATCGTGTTTTTCAGATAGTTTTTATCAAAACGTCAAAAAACTATGCCTAAAAGTATTCGTAGTCGTCAGTGAAAAAATATTTAAAACGTGTACAATTCGTTTCATGAATTAAATGGGAAAGAAAAGTATTTTGCTAAATTTTATGATTACATTTTCCATGAGAACTCGCTGGCAATCAAATAAATGGATATTGTCTGATTGACGGATGATGATGATTGAAGTGTTGATCTGGCGTCTTCCCTCATATATTCCTGGGTGACCTATATAAGCAAACACTGGGGAATAGCTTAACCGTTTCTAGCTACTTAGTAAACTACCTATAAGCACTACTGACAGTGTAGAACTTTTTTTGCAATGCAATGCCATATTATGTTTGGTAAAAAGGTTTGCCTTTTATTATTTGGGCCAGTATATTATATCAGCAAACTGTGTATATAAAATCTACATATTTACTTAAAAGTTCTTTGATATTCATTACATATTCGCTTGGTTTTAAAACAGTACGGTTGGGAATATGTACTAAATAAAATAATAATACTATGTAGGTTGTAATTGGAAGGATTATATTTATCAAGAATAGTAAAATGCTTTAAAAAGTATTAGTTATTAGTATTTCTACTATATTTATTTTATAATATATTATTGTTCTGTATTGTGTGATCCTCTATTTGTAAATGTAATATGTAATACCTTAATGTATGTCGAACTAACCAGGGAATTTAATTGTTACTCAACTAATTGATACATGAAGAAACATTCAAACTCCACTTGATTTCACTTACATTGCTGGTACAATATAGGACTTCAAATAAGGGAAAGAACGATTTCAAGGAAGTTTAAGTCGCCACTGTTACTTTAGAAAAGGTTAAATCTTTTTATTGTATTGGTGCATTTAATGTTATTTTAAACCTAACAAACAAACAAACATAACACATTATTATCCTTACTTGCACTCCAAGCATGAACAGCTTTTAGCATTAGTTGCATAGTATAAGCATGTATAATATTTAATATATAATATGTATATGTTGTTTGTTCCCCTATAATTATTTTGTAGAAACAAATCAAAGATAACTCGAATATCAGAAATTTCGTTTAAGTACAATGTAAGTATATCTGCATGAAGAATTTATGAATATTTTATCCATAGTGTTGTCTTTAGCGAGTATTACATGTCAACACTACATTTGTGAGTTTTACAGGCCGGTAGCCGGCTATTAAATTATCCTTGTCTTTCTGTTAATAACTAAAGTAAACATATACTGTACAGATATTGAATCTGTTCAGTTGGATTAGATTTTTTTTAATCCGGCGTTCTAATCCAGAAACGGCACATTTGTTGATTAACATTACTCAGTAAGCAGCCAGCATCTAGACAAGTACTAAATCAAAACGGCCTGGCCTTTTTTTTACTTTTCATTCCACGCAGTATTGAATATTGTATATTGTATAAAAAAATTTACATTTTTAATAAATAAAATGTTTTGTACATCGCGAACCTTTTTTGACCGCTTAGATAATCGAAAAACAAGAAACATAAACCAAATTTAACAAAATTGTCTATCCAACAATTATTCCAGTTTCATCTACTCGTTATAGAAAATAAAATTTGTAAATTAACCTAAGCCGTTGCTCAAAAATTCCGCGCATGCATATATACGCAAGCGAATCGCGCGCAACCAAAGCGCAAGAGTACTAGGGCGTCATGTGTTGCAGGTGATCAAGTCGAGCGGGTTCAACGCACGCGCGCGGCTGCGGCTCGCGCTGGTGACGGTCCGCGCGGCGGTGCGCCTGCGCCGGCTGCCGCACATGGCGGCGCGCGCGCTGCCGCTCAGCGACGCGCTGCGCGATCCTTACACTATGCGAGCCCTGCGCAAGGTTAGTAACTACTAGTAACAACTAGTAACTTATGCGTGTCACACATTACGCAGATGCAGTAATATTTTATCTGCGTATAAAAACTTAACTGATCTGAAAGTATTCTTCGCTAAAGTAAACTTCGCAGATACGATAATATACGAAATGATACATTCACGCGGAATGCACTGCAAGCACGCGCTTGAGTTTTGTATAGAGACCGATATGGACAGATATGCGCTCAGATACAGATATCTTACCGCATCTGCGTAGTGTGTGACACGCTTTAGTAACAACTAAAATAATTGTAGGTAAATAGCATTACCTTCTTCTTTCTCCACCAATCCGCATTGGAGCAGCGTGGTGGAGTATTCTCTAGACCTCCCGCTGCTATGTCTGTGGGGGAGACCCGTGCCGACGTCTATGGGTCGCAGCGAAACAGCATTAGAATATATCAATGACTCGACTTTACAACAACTACCTTTTTAAGATAATTCTACTTTGAAGATCGATTGAAGTTTGAGTTAACGGGAACATTTACATTATAAGGTAGAAGATGTCGTAATGGCTGTTTCATGTTTGTACACAGGTGATAGATGGTTGTGCGTTCCGCGTGTACGGCCACTGGGTGAAAAAAGGGGAGGGGCAGAATCGCGCCGCGCTGTTCGAGAATACGCCCAAGACGGAGCTCAAGAGCCTGTACGTCAGCAACCTAAGCCGATAGCGCCGCACCCTCGGTAAGTAATGGAGATCTATAAACTTCTGGTTTTCCGGTACTTTACAGATCAGTCAGCAAAGGATCGTTAAGGACATAATCTGTGCGGCGCATGGTTGTATAAAATCTGTGAATTTCTTTGGGGTTACGACAGCAACGTTTTTGCAAAATAGTCATATTGCGATGTTAACGGTTTTAGATTTGAAATTTTTACCTTATACCTCACTTTGTAATTTCAAACCTTTCCCGCTTACCCTTTTAGGTGATCCTGGAATTCTGGTCAATACACTAAAACATTGTTGTAACCTGTAGAATTACGATTGATTTCTAATCATCCATCCATTCTGCTTTTGAGGTTTACTTCTGGACACCTAAATATCAAATCCCTGATCGGTCCCGTGCCTTCTGAATCCAGCAGTTTCCTTGTATTGATCAATCCGTCTGTCCACCTTATCGGTGTGCACTCCATTTTCCCACTTGTTTTGAGTTTGAGTTGATTAGTTAACCTCAAAATGTTCATCATTGCGTGTTGTTGCTTACAGCGGTACGGCGACAGCCAGGGTTCCAGCTACGCGGGAGGTCACTGTGCCTCGCCGTAGGAGGCTCGGCGATAAGATGGCGGCACGCGTAGGACGCCGCCGTGTCGTCGATGCGATAGTATAATTGACAACGTTATGGCAAGCACGCATGCTGGGGTGTGACCCATTGCAGACACCAGGTACTGGATTTTATTCATCGTACAAGAAGCCTTAATGCTCCAGTATGGATGGATGATAAAATATCTACAATTAATGTGTCTGATTTGAAAGAGCGTTCAATAAATAGACTAATAAAGAAAATTACTCTCCATTATATCTACTGTGGTATGTCTTGTTTTAGCTGCAGTGGTCCTTTACTAAACGCCTCTTTGCTTCCATAACATATTTAAAGCAATTTTGTATGATTATAGTGTTTTGCGTGTCAAGTTCTACCGTTGGTTGATCCGATGTTAATGTACTCGTACTAATCTACAAATAAACCTTTATATACAGTTACAGTTTATACGAAGTATTATAAATATCCATGAATTAATATGAATATTTAACATCATTTAAAGTAATGCTCACATTGCGGTCACAATGGGTTAAATGGATTCATTTTACAAAACATTCTTCCACTGAAACTTCACAAATTTTTTTTTTCGCCATTTAATTACAACAAAATGAGTGTCACAAAATATATGCAAAATAGTGCAATTGGGATTAACAACCTACTACTAGTACAGAATAAATAAGCAATTATCTGTGGGCACGACAATTTCAAGTTACTATTTTTTTTAACAGACCAACAAAAAGATAAGGTAATTAATTTGTTTTCATGTTTCAATGTATAGTTTTATCTATGATCATGGATGGTGTTGACATAAGAAGTCTTGTATCTTCTATGTAGATACTGGCCGGTTTTATGATAAATTGAAATATGAACTATGATTGGAGTGTTGATGTAAACGTGGTGCTTGCCATGCCGCTATTTAAACTTTGTAAGTCGCCATATACGTGAACTGCTGCAAGCAATAATACGGATGTGTAATTAATTATTTTATAAAGACACAATAGGAATTATTTATTAGTACCGACTTATTTCAAGTAGCTATATCATCACCGGAAAGTAATAATTAATCATACTATATTTTAATGTAACTATAGTCCCGTTCAGTTCTTCGAATATAAGTACTTTATTACATATTGGTGGTAGGTATTTGTGATACATTTTGAAAAACATTAATTTTTAAGCAGCTATCTATCTATGTCTATACTATTATAAAAACTGAATAGGAACTTTTCTGTACATTGAATATTATTACAAATATAACTCAAAAATACTTTTTGAAAATATTGTCTGTATGTTAGTCACCTGTGAAAGCTTGTATGGATTTATTTACATGACAACTGCTTCATTGCAAATTTGCAAAATGTTTGTTACATATATTATATGTAACAATTATATGATAATATATGAATATAGTACGTGTATACAAATTGTTCAGTATAATTAAAATAAAAGGGGAAATAGTCAAATGAATGCAGATAACAATTTTCAAGATGAGCTTCTGGACGATACATTCATGCTATTGTCTTAAACTTGGGAGTGATGGCACTTTAATAATGTTATTCTCTATTTTATTACTGAATGATTCATGAGTGTCTACCGAGTATTAACGGCTTACTCACGCCGGTAATTTCAAATATGAATATGTTATTCTCAATGCATATTCCGTGTTTTTCGATTTTTTTCCTGTTCTTTTGCAACCCTTTGTAGGAAGCAAAGTTCTGACTAAAGTGAAGAGAAGTTAGTTAGTTTAAGATAGAGAAGATATATATATATAAAATGAATATGAAGGAAAACCAAGAAAATAAGAAGGTTAGGGTCTCAGGGTAGAGTTTGTCCAGTTCCATGTTCATGAGGAGAATAGGTAGCTACAATTATCCAAGTGGCCGCAATATCTAATTCCACGCGAGCGAAGTTGTGGGCGATCTCTAGGCTTGTATTAATAATAATTGTATATTATAATAATTGCAGACCTTATTATTAATATTAAATTATATCTATTGTACTCAGTCTTTTTTGCCATAATAATATTGTACTTTTAGTACGAAGTTTAACTTTTAACGGAGGCAAAACTAAGTCTTATAATGCAAAACGAACAAAGTATCAGGATTTATGTTTCAACTTTTTTGATAATTTAAACACAAAATTTTTGTTGTGTATTGTATGAAATTTGTCGAAATAAACTATTCTTATTCTTAAATTCATTACATCCCGGTTTAATTTCGGTTGCAACAAATAAAAACCAAGAAGCTTCGGTTACACTACATACCATAATTCACCATATGCAACTCCTAGCGAAATTTGATTCTTTTGACTGGTTATGAGATTTGTTTTTAATATTAATTCGATTTAAAATAGAATAGCCTGTTTTCGTAGCAAAACAATAATTTAAAAGATAAAACAATAGTCTACTTACCGAAAATATGATATACAATCGTCTTTTTTCACTTTACTTGCGTAGTTTTTACACGATTTCAAAATACAATACTGCATCGTTGACAGGGCCGGATTAAGGGGAGGGCAACCGGGGCTACAGCACAGGTTGCATATTGCAGTTAAATGTTATATATAGTATGAGTAAACACTAGTACTTATACAACTTTTCTTTTGTTTTCTTTTTCGCTGTTTTACCTTCACCTTTACCTTTGTATGATTAAATTGTTCTTAAATATTAACAGAATTCATTTATCAATATTTTTATATGTTTGTTAAATACTAAAATAATCTATTCGGTTTCACAATAAATTATTGATTGAAAAACTCGACTG
>DWTT01002045.1:0-10573 GCA_018250895.1 Carterocephalus mandan | reverse complement strand
CAAAGTAGATTAATTCTTGGTTTGTAATAATGGAGTTCCGCAAAGTAACGCCTGATACAATTAATTTAAGTATGTTAAATTGTCATTATGCGTCCAGTGGTGTATTGACATCGGTTAAAAACTGTATATTACAATTTTTGAAAAACCCCCGACATAACATGTCATATTTAAAGTCATGGTTACCTTCTCATGTTCATTCAATATCATTGAATACGGTACCAAATTTCGAATCTATAGGACATACGGAAGGTAGTCAGATCCCCTCATCAACTAGAAAAGAGGAGATGATCTTCAAACGGCTGAACAGATTTTCATGAAACATGGCTAAGAACACTCGGGATAAAATTATCTATGACATAAAAAAATCTAAACGAAAATCGGTTCATCCGTTTGGGAGCTACGATCCCACAGACAGATACACAGACAAACCTGTTAAACTTATAACACCCCTCTCTTTTTGCGTCGGGGGTTAAAAAGGATTTTCTTGTAGCCCTTTGTTTGTGTGAGACGTGCCTTGCGGGGCGCGGTACGTCGGCAGCTGTTTATTGTTCTTTAATATTTCCCGAATCATGCAATGTCATTTAATTTCTAATCGGTAAATAATAAAAAATATTATTTTTAAATAAGCTTTTTTTTTTTCGTGCATTGTCATCGGAAACAAATATGTATACCAAATTTCAGCTCGATAGCTTCAGTGGAAGTGGGTGAAATATTGATTGCAAGATTCCAGGACATACATATACAACATACATACATACATACGAGTGATGTTAAATAAAAGCTTTTAAAAAGCACATGACTTAGTAAACTCATAAATGCGTGTCGCTTTGATTCGAACTCCGGGAACTCGAAGTTCGATAACCACCACGACGTCACCTTATTTGTAAGTGAATCTTAAAAGACGTATCCGGGAACACGGCCCGGAAAACACGCATTGTTACCGAAACCCTTTGTTTCTATCATAAAAAGCAACGTTAAGTGACACCCCGGTAAATCTGCTCCTCCCGCCAAAATGATACTCCTTAATAAAATGCCCTCAAATATTTCAATATTTCGCCAGTCATCAAAATATTGTCAATAGGGTTTTCCCTCTTACTAATTAACTACTCAAATACCGGCTTAATGGTTATAGCAATAAAGCTCAATTTGGGTCGTTTAAGTATCTTATTTATAAGGAAATTTTCCCCCCTTGTTTACAGAACACCGTAATCCTCAGAGGGACCCTCCAGACCGGAGGAGTCACGTAGGAACTGTATTTATTTTCGATAATCCTTATTTGAATCCTTTAATGGTGATTTAGATCTAGTATGACATTTGTCGTTAACGAGATTATCGTCACATATTGCGATAAATTAAAACTGTTGATAAAATAATATCTATTAATATCATAAAAGTGAGAGGTTACGTAATGATTGCAAGTTTTTAATTATTCCGTTCCCATTTCAACTGCGTTCAGCGCTCAGCGTTCAGCACGGCTCCGATAATAACAGCAAAACAAACAATCGTCGCCGGCATTCCTAAACGCGCACAACAACATCCCCATACACCCACCCGATTCACAAGTTTCCCGACGTGAACGTTCCACTTCACGCACCGACACACACATACATCTCGGAAGCCTCGCGCACACATACACCTCGCCGGGGTAGCGCACACACTAACATATTCTCCAATTAATCTAGAGCTCCCTCGCTGCTCTCGACGTCCAAACTCGCTCGAAGCCGGGGATTATACCATCCCGTGTCGCAGTTCATGCTGCCCTGGTCGTCGGAAAGGGACGGCGCTAGGCGCGGCGCACACAGCGGCGAGCCAGGTTTCCCGGGCCCGGGCGTAGTACTAGAGACACATTGATCCACAGCAGAGCGTCTGGCGGCATCGATTCTGCAGTTTCCTGCAACGTTGCCTAGGCGACCGCCTCCCTGCACCGCCCTGCTCGCTTTAGTACTCGCTTTTATTAGAAAATTCTCGTCCCGAACATTCTGTTTACTTAATTACCAACGATATGACAATGTACTTTATGTTTTACCGGTAATTAATACGACGTGTCCACGTAAGCATGTTGCATGGCCGATTGCATATTACTTGCAGTAAATAAATATTCAGCAACGTAACATTAAACGTAACTATTAATATGATTCTGAAAAGGGACGAATGTTATCTTTCTGAATGTAAACTATAATTTAAGCGAGTTGGTTTTACTGTACAAGTTCAGTGCCTGTACTGAATCTGCAGTTGGAAATTTGCTTTTTCTCAGAGGGTTTTTACTTTTTAACAGACAGAACAGAGACCGAGATCTCTATTACTAAATTCTTAATTTTTATTAGACTATATTGTGTCCTTTCCATTCAGGACTCCAGGATTAGTAAGTGGTTAAGAGAAATACGTGTCTTAAATTGGGCTTAAATTTAAGTAAATATTTCTAAACGAGTCATGGACATGACAATATAATAATATTGGGTTTTTTCTGTCTGTCTGCCACCCGCAGCACATGCCTGGGCCGGTGAGTACGTAGCGTTTCAACTGGATTGAAAATCCCACTACAACCAACCAGATGATTGGTAAGAGTGGTGCTGGGACGGCTGGTGTGGCATGTGGGTTTAGGGATACGGATGGATTACGGGCGCAGCCTTCGAGTTACGCGCAGTTTGTCTCAATCAATACAAACAAATTTTATTGTGTGTTTGTTTGTTACGTTATTAATTTTTTTATCTGCCACCGGCTTACAATGATGATGTTACCGAGAAGAACACTATCAGAAACGCGGTACTAACTCTTATATAAAATTAATAATTTAATACAGATACTTGTGTATTTCGCACAAAGCATTTTATAGTTTATGTAGCTATTGCTCATCTTGACACCAGTATTGGATAGTTACGCAAGGTTGTGGGCGTTCAATAGTGAAGCGGCAATAGTGATCGAATAGGTCTGGACTCAAATCCCAGGCACAAAGGAATAGATTTACCGAGTAATGTGCAAAAGCGCATATTGATAAAAACTACTACCTTGTTAAACTAATATATTCGTATTCAATTGTATCCTATTGATATTTTATATGTGAAAGTTTGTATGTTTGGATGTTTGTTACTCAATCACGCAAAAACTACAAAACTGATTTGGATGAAACTTGGCACATAGGTAGACGTTTTCGTCTACCTATGTGCCAAGATTAACACATAGGATACTTTTAATCCCGAAAATATGTTTGTCTTGGGATGCTTTGCACGTTTATTGCGCTGACACAAATTTTTCTCTTGATTACACTTTTACGCGGTTAAAACTGTGGGCAAAAGCTAGTAAATAATAAAATATTTCTTTTAAATAGACGTCAGTCAGGTTTTTAATGCTTATGTAAGCACAGGAAACCGCTGCGAGGTCAAGTGTTGCCCTCAAACAGTAATCCGCGCGGCGGGAGCCCAGCAGGCAGCTTAGGGTTAATTGTCGGGAGTGTTGCCATTGCAACCTTTTGGGAGTTTTACGCTCCTTAGGTTGTAAACAGGAAATATTACAAATAATACAAAATGTTTACATGTTCAGTTTACGGTGCTGGCCAGACCCTTATAATATGGGGACCACAAAGTTATTACAAACTCTTCGTTTTGACGGATACATATATCATCATATGAGTATAATATAATTTATGAAGTATATATAAGAAACCATGACGTTCTGACAAAGAACTACATAATAGTTTTGACTATGTCCTGATTATGTGGACTCTTACAAAATATAAGGAAATAGTGTCTCTACTATGAACTGTTTACTCGAGCCTTTAAGTTTAGTCGTTTGATAGTCGAACAACTCCGAGTGATTACAATTTAAAACTGAAGCCAACTCAGAATCGGTAGGTAGGTAGGTAAGTAGGTAGGTAGGTATTCATTGCATGCGATGCTATATCGACAACTGGCTAGAATCACACATGGATTGCGTGCCTAGGATCTATATGTCTGTTTAAAGGGCTTTTCGTTACATTAGAGGGAACAAAGGAACGCTGGCAGCGATTCGGGAAGGGGCGCTTTGATCAGGGCATCATGAATATGATAGCGTTGAATAGCCCAGCCCACGAGGCTTTCATTACTTGGGAGCTAAGCTTATATTGGATTGTAAAAAGAAACTAAACAGACATAAACGGGCTATAAAACAACTTTTGTATGCAAGATTTCGTGTTTATTCAGATAGTCGCGTATTGAAGCGATTGATTTATATTATATACTTTTTTTTTTAATTTATTTATATAATTATATTTGTATAATTATATAAATATAATTAATATTATTTATTGAACCAGAAATCAAACAGATGAGATAACAATAAAGAAAAAAGTTTTTTTAATATTTTTTGTATTGATTAATATTCATAAATAATATTATACGAGTAAATACCTTCTCGTGCGTTAGCTTAACATCGACCTACATAGGACCATCTAGTTCTACATGTGTTGCACACAGAAAACAAATTAATTTAAGTTCTATTAGTTAAGTACCTGTCGTGTGAATTATAAAAAAAAACTTATTTTCCTGAAGGCTCAGTTCAATCCACAAAATTTAGTTCTGAGTTCTGATAGTATTAGTTTACCTAACGATTCGACTATCTTGTGATCAAAGTTGATCCAAACAAACTATTAACTACCTTATATACGTTCTTAGAATTATATTAACCCTTGTGATCTACCTACTAAATACAGAACACGCTAATATACATCGTTCAGTGTCATTGTCAATCGAATATATTTGTGTTCTTTAAAGACAGCGTATGTAGTATGACTGTATTGTCATAGAATAAAGAGTAGCTGTAGTCTTTATACCATGGTATTGTTATAGGACTCGTGTGGGCACCGTTTTCCCATTAGATTATAGAGCGAAAACGGAGCCTGTGTGTCTGGCCGCGAGGGGAGCGCCGGTAAAGCTTAAGTCACACGAGGCGTATAGTCGCTGCGAATGGAATCGCCGCAACCAAATTATCTTGGTAAACGATTGTTCGAGAGGAGACCGCGAATTAGGCATACGTAGTGTGGGACGACCTCCTGCTAGGTGGCGCGACGATCTGCGCAAGGCGGCGGGGAGCAATTGGATGAGGAGAGCCGAAGATAGGGCTCAGTGGCGTGCCGTGGGAGAGTATGTCGAACAGTGGACTAATGTGGGCTGAAGAGAGAGATTCAATTGCAATTGCAATTAAAAATTACAAGCCGCGAGTGAAATCGCTACGAATGGAATTGAGCATGTTCAAATTACCGCTGCGAGCGAACTACTCGCCGCGATGGCAGGCAAACTTGCAACGTATGACTTAAGCTTAATGGAATTAAGGCATTACGGCCGGTGTCTGCACTTCGCTGAGGACCTGGTACTTTCCACAACCCTTCTATGGCTATTCAAAGCTGTTCTCAACCTTTGATGTGCTCCTGGTATCATCTATTGCGGATTAGCACTTTTTACACATTGCCAGTGTAGCAAGTTAGTGTAGCAAGTTAAATTTCTTTTAAGGTAAGGTAAGGTACGTATATAAATACGTAAAAATGCAAAATAAATCCTTGATTTTATACGCGTTATTAATAATTTAAAAATATCTTAGAACTGGAAGTGATTCAAATTCAAATTGCAGAATTAGACCCAAAGTACATTGCAAGTTATAACTTTTATATATAAAAGCATGTAAAAAAGGTGGAATCCTATTCCCCCACGATGCCTAATGACGCCTACTTAGGGTGTCAAAATAAGGTTAAATACAACGAAATAAGTAATAGGCTATTTAAAACAAATTTTCTTGCTCAATCACAAGAAGGGGCGGCGGGACATTATTAGGGGTGGCATTATTTATGGCTACAAATGATAATTGCATATTTATACTTATGCTTTAGAAACTCATTGGGGTAAGATACGGTAATCTTAATAACTAATGGGCGTTATCCTATTTTGCATGGTATGGTTATAACCAAGGACGCAGGGTTGGCGCGTACTCATATGGTTTTATGACAATAAATTATTGTATTTGTACACTACTAACTAACAGGACTAACTATCACTAATAGGCGCTGTCCCAGTCCACGTGCCCACTAATATCATTTATTAGTTTAGTAATTTGGCAGTAACAGTACTGCGTAGTAATAGGGGTGACCGACGACAATAATCAAATTTCTAAAGCGGTTTCGATACAGCAATTTGTAAACACAAAATCGAATAATCAAAACAGTTGTGCAGCCATCCATCCAAGTATCCATATCCCAACGGCTAGCGTCGATCGTATGTGATTGACAGAGTTGAGCAGCGACGGGCGCGGTCAATTTGTGAATGGTGAAATTACATGGGCGCTACCGTGCATCGGAGAGCCATCGGTCCCGGATTATTTCAACTGTAAAAACAATCGTTAAGCCTTATCGAAGACCTAATTTGACACTGAGTTGGCCACTAACCCATCTACCAATCCGCATTTGAGCAGCGTGGTGGAGTATGCTCTCCTCCCACAGCTGTGGCTGTGGAGGAGCCCCAGCCATGGGACGTCTATGGGTTGTAGTTTAGCTTCTTAGCTTTCAGACATCTCATACTGAAATTATTTGGTTTGAAACCCACTCATCTCATGAGTTACTTTCATTGATAGTAACAAATCGCCCTAGAAAACTGATCGAGTTGCGCATGATTAAAAAAACATTTCAATACTTTTATTATTTATTTTCAATATTTTACATTCATCTAAAACAATTCTACTCCACAATATACAAATTTCTAACCAGCGCAACATTTAAACACAGTTCAGTAAAATACAGATAGAACAATAAAAGTCGTGGTATAAGATATAGTTGTGTATGAAACAATATGTTAAAAGGTTCGCGTATCGAATGCGGCCGCAGCACGGTAGCTAGGGTTGCCAATGATCCTACAACAACGTATATCTGTCTGTATATATTAGACTTACCTCAATTATATTGGAGTGAAATATAAGTTCTACTAGTAACCACCTTTGGAGATGTTATTTTTTGGTAACTGTCAGTCTTGACTCCAATGAATATTGGCTTCACTAAAATCCAGTGGATAGGTTCAACCTTACATATTTAGATGACCATCGCGTTGTATTTATAGTGATCCTGGCCACAGAATTAACTTGTAACGTATACGCACAGCCGTAACGTTCTCAACGACGGATGCCAGCAAAATTTGGGTACTTAATTAATAAATTAAAAATGTAATTTTCGTAAAATGAGAAGGTAATCTTGTTCTTGAGTCCGACATTTGCTGTTTGCGTTCGACCCGCAACACTAAATTTAATTTAGGTCCATCATGTTTATTTTTTGTGACAACCCTACCTCAGGCTAGCCCGGCACTCGTACATCAAGCGGCACGCACTGCGTCCTACTGCAGTGCAGTGACGCCGCAATTGCACATTGCATTGTGCATTCATACAGATCTCATCTTTTGTCTGATGCAAATTCTATCGGAAACTGGATTCCTTTTTTAAATGATTTAAAAAAAAGTATAGTATTAAGCGAGTTTTTAAGCTCGAGCCCATTGACCCAAATAAAAAAGGGTACATTGCTTGACAGTTATAATAATTAGACGGCGATGGTAATGAAAGCAAGATGATAAATAAGCTACGTGTGAGCTATAAGAGCGCAACCACTAGCTTGTCGCTAACCTGTCGCGGTCGAATCGAGCGATATATGTTTAAAAATCACAGGTCGGAAACCGTAAGTGGCTTTGCCTGATTGCCTACATTTAATTAGCTCATTAGCGGGATACTTGAGAAGAGTGGCGAATTTAACCTCGGGAAAATGCATAGAGTGAGTTATAATCTCATTTATGTGGCTATTATGTCATTTTAGCTTAAAGTATAAAACTATTGTAGTATCGTAAGTAGTTAGTAGCGTAAACGCAATATTAAATTTGTCTATTTAATGTTTATGTATACCTTTAGTAATGTAGTTCGTGGTATTACCAAAAAGCATAAGAAATCTAAGAAGCAATGCAAGTCGATCATCTATACTTATTTTTTGCAATAACCCAAAAAAATTACCAAGCCCACATAACCAGCCAAAAACGCTGTAGGTACCAAATTATGTTCAACCTATACTAAACTTTTATAGAGAGCGAGTCAATAAAGAACCATTCTATACCCGGTTCGGATATGTACGCCGTTGCTAACGAATCAATTAGTTCCACATAGACACGCGCGATATAGGTATTGCAATACTGCGTTTGATTTCATCGACCTACCCCACACAGTTAGCCCGTACCCTTCCTAAAAGTGCACTGTATAAGCTGGTATAGGTACGCTAGGCAGGTCTGTCCAGACACGCCGCCGCCGCGCCCCCACGTTACAATAGCCGGTAGGGTCGGTACCGAAACAGTGTGCGACTGACTGCAGTTTTCTTTTGTTTTTATGTGCTCCTGGTATATAAAATGCATTTGGCTGTGCCAATTCAATTTTCTATAGGTGACGTTATTACGTACGTAATTTAAAATAAAAAAAATGCATTGGAAAAAGTGAACAAGAGATCTTTCTACATAGTTAGTATACTAACTAACGAAGCCCTAACCTAGTGGCACATACTCTACAAACACACAAGACTACAGTTGTTTGCCTCAAAAAGGCCTCCACTCAGCATGATGCTAGGCTACAAGCCTAACGCTGGTTTTCAGTGGAATTTATGAAAATTTTATTAAAAAATACATCACAGGGAAAAGCTAAATTTATTCTTCTTCTTCAACACTGCAGCAGTCAACACCCTCTTTTAGCTCTTCTACGTAATTTTATTTTTTATCGCTTCTGCACAATCAGACCCGTGTGGTAGCAGAATGTTTAGATTTTTTTATTGATTGCTATATTTGCTATATTTTATAACAAACATCGATGCAGCACCAACACCCAACACTACTGCGTGACTCCCGTGACAAATCCAACGAGACTTAAGAATTTTGTTGTATCAAAGATAACCCTAGAGGACTGAGATGGTCGCCTCTTACAAAGTGTAACCGGAAACAAAATTATTCAAATATATAATAAGTGTGTTATTATTTGAAGGGAGGTTAATAAGCATGTTCTTCAGTTAGTATTAGTTGTTACACACATTACTATCAAAATATGTAACAGTGTATGAAAGTGGTTGAAATTAAAATGTACTTAGAATTGAAAATCGCCCTGGCGTGGCCATGCACATACTCGTAGCTGCAACGCGCGCTAGGCGGCCGGCGCTGCGCAGACGGATCGAAGCCTCCCCACAATGGCTGCTATTGAGACCGGCCATCTGCAGAGTGCCTACTTGCGTACAGCGTAGATTACACTGTCTGCCTTCTATCTAGGAATCTTTATCTGAGTACTGCGAACGCTATATAATGAAAAAAGATACAAGCATTAGCGGAACAAGTACAAACTTAATTTTTACTGACATTTCAAATTAGGAGCTGTTTTAAAGTTTTGTTGAAGGATACAGGATCTCCATCAATCCGCATTGGAGCAGCGTGGTGGAGTATGCTCTAGACCTCCCGCAGAAGTGTCTGTGGGGAAGATCCGTGCCCAGCAGTGGGACGTCTATGGGTCGCAGCGAAAGGATGAAGAGTGGTTCATATAAAATCTGTTCGAATTCGATCAGGAATAAAGGTAAAAAAGGGGTGTCATCGGTTACCTAGCAACTACTAGCAAAAAGGTGCATAGAACCTTAGACGACTCCACTCAAGATTCAGAGCAATGAAGAGCGCGCTCCATCTTAGGAGCCACTCGGTTACTTCTTGTTCCTATGCAGTCGCATTACGCAGATTCATTTCAGTTTTAGTAGTTTAGTTTTTATTACTTTTAATGTTCAAGAATTTTCCCAAATAGGTGTTTCAGATATTAAAATCCAGATCGAAAGAGTACTATAGAGAAATTATGGAATCAAATATTAGCTGGTAACATCTCTTATTTCACCACTCTCTGTACCTGACATTTCTAATGAAAACAGACAAGCTAAATTACACAGGGTTTTTAATTGATTGTTTTGTACCCGAACGCTGCAAGGGGTGAAAATGAAGTGCAGTCGCTTGGAGGATAATTTGGTTATGAAATATGAAAAGGAAAAATATGCACCGCGATTGGATGACCACTATACCTAGATATCGGACCAACATGGACTGATTTATTTTATTAAACTAAGAGTAATTAAAAAGCCTTGTTTTAAAATATAGTCTCCTTTTTTCATTCTAAAACTTATAAACCATCGACCATATAAGGTGTTTCAGTGTAGTTCAATGTAGCAGGTACTTGTGTGAGTACGAATTGAAAGAGAGCGTTGTTCTAATTTGTCCGCCATACAGCGTCTATAATGCGGCCGTGCACGGAAGTACGTTACCGTCTACAAGAATATAAAAGTGTATTCATAAAAACCCATATATTTTGCTTATTAAATCGTTATCGTTACGGTAAAACGTGCCGTTTTATCTCCTTTGTTGTTTGTCAAACGGTAAAAGATAAATAATGAGATAGACATTTTAAAGTTACAAAACAGTAATTTGGTTTGGTTTGATAGAGCAAAACTGTGACTGACTTAGAACGAGACTCCTACTAACAAGTATTAACTGGACTATTACTAACACCAACTAACAGGACTAAC
>DWTT01002044.1:0-10574 GCA_018250895.1 Carterocephalus mandan | reverse complement strand
CACCGGCTGTACCGCACGGTGGAGAAGCACCTGAGCGAGGAGGGCGGGCTGCTGCAGGTGGTGTGGCGCGCCATGCAGGAGGAGTTCATCGCGCAGCACGTCGCCCTGCAGGTGCCGTGCTTGTAGTGTTGCATTGCGCAAGTCGCTGCACCGGCTGTACCGCACGGTGGAGAAGCACCTGAGCGAGGAGGGCGGGCTGCTGCAGGTGGTGTGGCGCGCCATGCAGGAGGAGTTCATCGCGCAGCACGTCGCCCTGCAGGTGCCGTGCTTGTCCTCCTGCTTGTCGCAGTGCTGCAAGCTGCAAGAAAGAGGAGAGAACAAGAAATGTAGCTAGTGGTCCGATTGTCGGTTGAAACAGGGTATTGTGTGATCGTCCTGCACCGTTCATTCATTTTTCGTTCCTTTTTGTCCTAAATTTCTTCACCAATTTGCCCAAAAGAAGGCGATAATTTCCACCACGGACCTTGCACGAGGCAGGGCCACTTGCACCATGGTAAAATATGGGCGTACGAGGTCGCGCCACGATCGGGGCGGCCGGGTCGTGTTTATGTAAACCTTATGCAGTGTACCTATTCCGCGTGCAGGCTCGCATCGCGGCGTGCTACGCGGGCGCGGGGCTGGCGCTGCCGCTCAGCACGCAGGACATCCTCGACGCCTTCTCCGACATCGCGCGCGAGCACTGATGGGGGGGGGGGGGTCTTAGCTGGTGTAGCGGTGAAATCCGGAGGGGAGTCACTTTATTTTTGTGTTACATGTTTTTGAAATAAAAACTTTAATGTAACAATAATTGCTTAAATTAAACTACCCTAGAATGTTACATTAATTACATTTCCTACTACATCAATTTCCAAATGTACTGCTTATTCCAACATAGGTATATTGATTACTGAGTATAGAAAGCAGTTAAACCACCACTTACTGGCCACCAATATTGGTACTAACTACCTAAAAATTAATGTATGTAATAATGTAATGGTATGCAGTGATTGGCACGCTTAACGAAAGTCCAGGTAACTACTAAAATAAAAGGAGATGTAGAAATGCTATACTGAATTGACTAATATAAATAATAATAATTTATATAAGTAGGTACATTTTATTTAATCAAAGATCAGGACTAGTTGTAATGTTTGCGACTGTACTTCTCCCTGAAGACTGCCGCCGCACGCTACAGCTCGGCACACGTTGTGAGTACTGCAGAATAACTGCATCTTGGCACCAAGTATCTATCGATATCTAAAGATATCGTCCACTTCGTCGCAAGCGACAGTGTGACATTACACTATTGAATTAAGTTTTTACTCATCTTAATTTGTAACAAATAAATATTATTTTGGAATGAAGCTGTTTCAGTTTTCTCCATTTTGAAAACCATACGTAATGTTATCCAGCGCCTGTGTGGCATGTAGCAGAATTTTATTGCTTCATTGATAATTCACAGTGTTTTGCTACGAACCAGAATTTGTATTTCGTAATGCTGACCTGAAGAGGTCAGCAGGTAACCGCTGCATTCAAAAGGCACAGGAGAAGGAGAGGAGAGGAGTACTGAGGGAGGCGTATGTCTAGCAGTAGACTGACACCGGAAAGACTAATGGATGAAGGAATGATCATAAATAACTCACGACAAGTCTCGATGATTGGATAAGTGGTTGTAAGGAGTGCAGGTAAATGAAAGCACCCGCTGGTTTAAATACTATTGATTTATTAGGCTAAATATTAACACTGCGATGATCCCGCTTAATCCAGGGACTGGGGAGGCGAGTAGTTGAGGAAGATGAGCCCAGATGTTTTGGCCTGCAAAAGATTTCAAAGGTGATCAATTATTCTACATAGAAACAATATTTTCTAAGGTTAGTAACAAGTGTGAAATGAGAACTATTGTGACCTCCACAAGCCTCCATTATTGAAAATAAAGAAGAATATTTCACATGGAGGGTTTTTACACAAAAATGTCTCTTTGAGAAATAAAACAATTGGACATCTACATTACTGTCCACCAAATTACAGAAATAGATAATTATTACTTGTCCAAGAGTATTAATTTGGTTTGAAAGTATACTATAAGTAGATTTATGAATGCAGTATGACAGCCAAAAGTTCAATGGATGTATATGAATGATATAAATAAATACTTACGACGATGAGTGTGCCAACAGTGAACGCAACTCCGAAGAGGAGGGTGGCGTTGTAGCGGCGCTGGTTGGCGTCGTGGCGCGCCTGCCAGGAGCCGCGCGGCACGGGCAGCTCGTCCATGCTGGGCGGCTTGAACTCGCCCGCGTGGTAGCGCCGCACTGGAACACACAACACATACTTGAGCCTGAAGTTCAATGAAGTTCACTATGATGATGTAGATAAAAAACATGACATCAACTATGAGTATGCAAAAACCATATGATGAAAAATAAATGAATCTGATGAGGTATGTACGACTCTTTTTTGGCAGTATGTATGTAAGATTTAAATTTTAACAAGAAAGTATCACACGCGTATCCTTATTTATTTATTTTATTTTTCATGTACACACAGGAGAATAGTACAAAAAGCATTTAAAAAGAAAGTGGTGTACAAAGGCTTATTGAGATATAAAAGGGAAAGTGTTTGTCGGTCTGTTGGTTTGTCTTTATCCTCCTGATTGAATGTAACACATGGCCTGGAAGTGACATAAGCTACTTTTTATCCTGGAAAGCTGCAGAGTGAGTGGAGAGTGAAAGGGACAAAACACCGAAATAATCGTTCAATTGTAATCAATCATTACATTAGAAGTAATTCTGCACGTAAACGTAACACAAACAAATTGAAAGTTAGTTAAAAATGTTAGTTCAAACAGAACATAAGACTGGCGATTGTGACTGGCAGGACTTTAATTTTGTTAGTATAGTTTTAGATCCAAAGTTGTGTGGTGTCTGAACATCTCTTTTACACAAGACAATAGTTTTCCTATTGTATCTGAGATTCAGACTTAGAGGGACTTTTATGTTTTAAAAACTGTAGTGTAAATTTATAAAATAACCTTTAAGTTTCAAAGTTTCTATTTCTGATTTCCACAGAAGCAATACGGGACAGGAGCAGGACGGTCATTATCAGTTTGACAAAGGTAAGTATAAGGTTATGTTGCAGTTATGTAACGTTCATTAGCTAAACGTTAAAGTAATTATTGCGGACATAAAACTATTTTAAACGATATAGTATGTATTTATGATTGTACATAGAACACCATTAAATATTTCTAGTCTTAAAATGCTGTTTCTGTGGAAAATTGGAAAACAAAATGTTGTAAGAAAATATGTTTTTACCTGACTGCTGCAGAAGTCGTGAGATGATTGGCCGAGAAACGAACATTTTAAAGTGTACAGTTAAACTTTAATTAAATTCCGTGTGCTTCGTCTCCAATGAGCATAGAACCAGGCCTAGATAGATATTGATTTTATCACTAACTATTGCTATCACTCCTATCCACCACAATACTTGCTTGAAGTTAGTTGCTGCTGTCGCTCTAGTCAATGTCAATTATGACAGTATGACAGTCCAGTCTGTCGATGTCACTGTCTTGCATGGCACCATGAATCAAATAGAAAAATGACGAGTTAAAATATAAGCAAATTGCACGACAATAAAAGCAAATTGCACCTTAGGTAAAATCGATAAAATACCTACAGTTTATTAGGTTTATCTTTTAGGGATATAAGAGAGATAAGATTATAAGAGGACACTCGATCAAGAGCAACATGATCGATTTTAAACGAAGTCCATTAGCATCTCAGATTTATTAGGATTCAGAATAAGAGAATGTGGATTGACCACTGACCATGTGGATTCAAAATTCAAATCCAAACGGAGCGCACTCCTGTTGTAAATTAGGTTAGGTTGTTAATTGGCTCATCATACATAAGTATCATTGGAGTCTAATGCCACCGTTTCAATGTTTTTTGCTTGTCTCGCGAATTTAGGTACTTTATGTGTTACTTTATAAGTTAGATACTTTATGTGGGGAAACTACTTGAGTTGACGTAATAGATAATGAGCTTGAAATACCGCTTGTCCTTCGTGATATGGACGCAGTTCAGCATCATTAATTGCTTTGGAGATCTGACTTTATTCGACATTGATCATATTTCGGAAGATACTTCAGAGCCTTGCTCATGCTCAAAAAAAACTTCGGTTTCATCCATTTCTGTTTCTTCCACTTTTGCAATCTTAAATTATTAGAGGATTTCATCAAATCATATATTTCATGATTCCCAATTTTATGGCGTGACTGATTCTGATTTCTGACGTTCAGAAAACGTACACCTTTTACTGAGCGTGCACGGAGTGCAAAATCAATCGTAGTGTAGGTAGTGCAATCGTGAGTTGAGGGAGTGCCGGCAGGCTACAGTGGCCATCAGTAGTACCTATTTGCGTAACTCGTCGGTAGGTAAGTCGCCATCAGTGCCACTCCTCTTGAGGAGACCCGGTATTCTTATTTATATAATAATATCATACACCTCCCGCGCCTCCCATTCCAAGAGCAGCCCCCGACAAGAAATGGTTGTGGTGGGGGTGCGACTATACTGGTGCGAGAAGCAAAAGTACTCGTAGGCGCGCGCGTGGCTGTAAGAAGACTGCTTGGCTGTGCCTTGTGCGGCTTGTGCCGCTCTGGAGGGAATTGGTATTCTACCAGAAACCCTGGATTTAGTGGCGCGAGTGGGCTCTGGAGGCACTCCCACTCGCAAAGTTAGTCGAGGGAGAGTAATGGTTTCTTTTAATTTAATCATAAACTACCTTTTTTTATGATAAATGACCATTGATCACCGAAAATACACCTACATAAAAAATAGGAATTACTGATATAAAAATGTTGTTGTTTCGAAATAACAAAGTAATTTTTATCGACAATCAGAATCAGATCAAAGTCTTCCTCTAACCAGTCACAGGACATTGTTTATAAAAAAATGATAACGCGTGTAAGTGCAGCGACAATGTGAGTCATCGACGTGGAGACAGTGGAGAGGTCGCCGGTCGCAGAAGTCGCCGATGGCGATAGGGATACGATATAAATAAAAGAGTAGTAAACATTGCAGGGCGCGGGCCGGCGCGGCGCGGAGGGAGCGTGCGGGTGCCGAGCCAATGAGCCAACGCACGCACGAATTCTCAAATAAATAAAATAAAATACCAGTCGGACAGAGACACGGGCGCGCGCGCACGTCGGCGCCCGACGCCATTTACGTTTCACTTTCTTTGTTTACGACGCGCCATGTCCTGCGCGCTCTGCGCGCGCTAGCTGGATCGTGGCCGGTGCGGCCGCCGGGCCATGGAGTGGCTGAAGCGGATGGTGGCGCGGCGTGACGGCGGCGGGGAGGGCGGTGAGGGCGGCGACGAGGGCGACGCGTTGGAGACCGGGTGCGAGCGGCGCGAGCGCTGGCGTAGCGTGCGCGTCATCTACTTCACCATGTTCCAGATGTCGCTGGGCTTCAGCGTCGTGCTCACCGGCGTCTGGCCCTACCTCGACAAGGTACCGCTCGTCTGTACGAGGCTCCCGGCTTCTATAACTTACTCAACGCCCCGTTCCCCCTCGCCTCGCATTGCCCCACCCGTCTACCCTGGGGCAGCAGTCCCGTTCCTGGTGTAGTCATCCTAGTTACCCGCAACCATCCCGCAACAGCTTGATACACAGATCGATGTCGGCTCTATTTCTTCAGGCTGAGGGGCTACTAGTATATTCACAAAATACTGAAACCAAATGTCACTGTCGCTACATTGAATACTTGACGATTAAAAAAAGGTTACATGTTATACAATAAGCACAATGATATGGCTAAGCTGTGCAATTGATGTCTCAGTCAGTTGCCCGTAATCGAGGCAGGTAGATTATTGTTAATCGCTTTGTTTGCGGCTGTGCGTGTGCGTGAGGGCGGCGCACGCGCACGGTTCAAAGGGTAAGCGTTCTGGACGATAGCTCACATGCTCACAATGGCTCACAATAGACACGCATATTTGGTAACTCAATTAATTATACGGGCGCGTTTCTGTTCTAGTGACCTTATTTTTATCGTTCCATCATATTATTACGTTGATGGGTTCTTACTGTAAGAATCCATTAATAATTATACTCTTTGACCAAAATTATCAATATTGCAGGGACAAACAGTAACCAATAACTTGCCTATCGATATTCGATAGGGACAGCAAGTTCGGGCATAACTCAAGTGGTTTTTCTCCGGACCGCACTAGAAGTAATTTCCACTTGAGTTTTCATGTTAAGAATATCAAGATTCGAACAAAACAAAAATACTACCAGTATCGTAGAATTGTAGAGTAGGAGTCTGAAAACCGTTTCATGATATCTAATAATCACCTCCTGAGGTAATAATAATTACCTCCTCTGTGACAACGAGCCTGCGTCGTCGCGACGGCGAGCCAGGGGACGGCGAGCCAGGGGACGGCGAGCCAGGGGACGGCGCCCCGCCAGCGCGCTGGGCCGCGGCCGGAGGCCCGGGTGGCGGCGGCCATGAATATGCAGATCAGCGCTGCGTGCGTGTGGAACAAACCCTTTGTTGTTCACAACTAACTATTCATGCCTCTACATTTCTACGTCTACGTCACATTACCCAATAAGTCCTCGCCTGAGTGTCCATGGAGGACATGACGAAATTAAATATTCATTTATTTCATGATGATGATATGATTCATCAAAAGTAGACCAGGTCTACTTTTGGTGAATCGATAAAATTGAATGTCTTGTGATGAAAATAACAAAGGAAATCAGATATAGAAACAGCACATACGAGCTTCACGCGCGTTGAGCGACATAATACTTACGTATTTTTTAACTTTTCATTATAATATCGTAAACTATAGATCCGATTGACATGCTTTATTGAACAAAGTAAACTTCATAATTTTTTTCTTGATGATGAAGTAACATTCGTTCGTAAGGATTAATACGACATGCATAATAAAACCGCTCGTAAATAACTGTTTGAATTTGGATAATTTTCCATCAACAAATATCTTATCGTGATTTATGTATTAGAGTTAAGTATACGCTATCGCGAACTTTTATTTAGATATTACTAAGTATTATAAGAACATTGTAATAACCTATGACATAGCAGTAAGACTGCGCACGCGGTTTAAGGATTTTTGTAGCGCTTGCCCTCCGACTTGCTTATTAAATATCAATATTTAGGGCAAGCTGAGAAGCGCGTCGAGGCGCTACGGTAGCGATGCGCAAGCGATCCCGTGGCGTCTCAATCGGACGCTAAAGGTGCCGCTGGGTTTTAGTAGGTATTCTAGTTGAGCCCCACATACCTGTCTGTGTGTGTAACATACAGGCAGGGTGCGTAAATGCATTTCCCAGCGAAAAAAAAAAGGGCGAGCCGAGGAGGGAAGCCTAATTCGAGGGGGTAATGCATTTCCCCAGGGAAAAAAAAAAGGGCAAGCTGAGAAGTGAAGCCTAATTCTAGATAGCCTTAACTATTCCTCATGAATGTAGCTTATCTTACAAGAGCCGCCGCGCGTGCTTGTGTGATCATTCATAGCATAGCAGTGATAGCAGTGAACGGGCGAGGCAGCCGGCGCGCGTCCTTGGCGCGGCGCGGAGGTAGTCAACAAGCGCCGGCCATCGTTGCTAACTGCACGTGCAGTGAGGCGACGACCAGTATTATCACAGAATATACCTATTTAATACTATGAGGTGCCATTTAACTACTGTATCGTTTGTCATGCTAAAGAGTAAAATTTAAACAAAAGAAAAAATCCGGTGATGGCCAGAATGGCTCTGCAAGCGATTGCGGAGCCTGCGAGCCTGCTACGCTGCTGCGCTATCTGACGTGTGGCCCAAAAGTTGGGCCACACGTCAGACTGCGCATTTCAGTTGCGACAATTTTCGGAACCGTACAATTTCCCGCGATAAATAGTATCCTATGTCACCTAACTTAAACTAAGGATTTGAATCGGATTTCGGACGCAGGCCTCTCCTACAAGACGCCGTGCCTTCTGGATCCGACGGTTACCCCTCGTGACCCCACGTGACCCCACGTGACCCGCCGCATTCCTCAGCTCGTCTGACCTCCTTAAATTATTTATAATTATGTCTTTAGTATTCTTTTGTTTTGAAAACATTTTGTACTCATTACAAATGTGTGGTAGAACACGCCGCGCCCCTAGTCTAGAGCCTGGTACCAGTGCGGTACGTGCCGATTGCCGATACCATGTTACGAAAACAACAGAACTATAGTTTGATAAACTGTCATCAGTCGCTGTTTATTATGGTTTACTTACATATAAGATAGGAGTGTCACTGTCCTGCAGTGTCGCTATACTCGCTATCAGTGTCTGTGTAGTATGTAATATGCGGACAATGTGCGGACAAAAAGATTTCAAATACACCTGTCACTCTTATCTATTCGATTATGTAAATAATAGTATTTATCAAAAAAAAATACATATTAAAAATATATGTATTGTAAGTAAATAAAGTATTTTAGGGAAACAGCAAGTAAAATTCAAAGATTTTCAACAACAATAGTTAATTATTTATTACTATCAAACTAGGTACCTATATTTTTTGGTTGTTTTTGAAAATTTTAATAAGTTTTGTTCATTCAAGCTCATTATTCCATCTAATTGAAATATAGTATTTTTGCGTACCTACTATATATTTCTTTAACCGTATACAGTGCCTACGTAGATCCGAATGGCAACCCTAGTCTTATCGCATGTAATGCGCGGTTACCAAACCAAAGAAAATTGAATTTTGCCCTTTTTTTTAAAGATTGATGTTTTTGCCTCATAATAGAACCCCAGTATTAAGCAAGTACAAGTAACATCCCTCGATCCCGTTTTTATCTGTTCTGTGATTCAAACAATGCAACCCCCACCTTTGGCTGCATGCCACAAAAGCATGAGTAGGTATCTACTTAGAACTCCTAATATAGCGTATCACTTATGCCATACAAGACGCAAGAACTGGTTGAAACAGTTTGATAGTATTTTAGTCCATCCACCAATAAGTGTGCTAATGTACTATTCTATTCTAAGGGGTTCAGTAGGTACTCGTACCTACTTAAGTAAAGTCATTGATAAATCCAGTCCAGGGGTCGTTGACCGAGCTTTCTTATCGCTCCGAGTTGGGCCGAGAGGCGCACCGACCATTGAATTATTATGTACTACGAGTATGCTTACGAGTAGGTACAACACGTTTCTTAACAATATAAAAAACCAACCCAAGTTGCATTGAATATTAGGGCTACTCGCGAGTCATTGTGGTCTATCGTCTTGTTGGTTTAGTAGTTTACTCAGATACTTTATTAATTACTATTATTACGTATTATTAGAAAGTAGCGCGTCGACGGCGCGCGCGCAGCCTCGCGAAAGGGAAAGTCCATTCCGGTGCACATTTCGTGGACAGATTACGTCTCGCCGCTGCACTGCCTTTATCAGAACATAACAATCATAACACCTATAACACCTAACATAAACTCATATAATGGATATTCATAATAGATGACCTTTACGACTTCGGCGTTGGCTTTGTGTGGTAGGTATGTGTCTGCAATTGTAAGTACGTCATACTAAATGTTTTCAAAATGAGAAAATGTAGCAATGATTTTATTTAGTATCTCAATATCGAAAAAGCAGGCGCACAGACTGGTTATGCTCGGGACTCGAACTCACAATATACATAAAGTTGTTGTCATTGATCTTAATTGGGTGATACTAATGAATAACTAATATTACTATCAATCAATTTAATAACAATGGTGTGGTGGCTATCGAACGCGCCACTGTAGGCTCTCTAGGCTGGTGGTAGGCTGGTGGTAGGCTGGTGGTGGGCTGGTGGTGGGCTGGTGGTGGGCTGGTGGTAGGCTGGTGGTGGGCTGGTAGCGCGGCGCGCGTCTGGTGGCGGCGACGTTCTGACGACATCGTCGCCCTCATTACTTATCGCCTATTGCAGTTTGAACAACGTTTGTATAAGCACGTACAGACTACAGACTGATAGCATACTGGTAGCGAGACGAGTGGGTAATTCCATGTTGACAGAAGATCCGACGCCCCGCTTCCTCTCCATCTATCAATATCCCTGCACGGCTTACGAATACATTCTCAACCACATCATATTTAACGGAGCGACATAATATGTGTCATTATAAATGGCTGCCCGCCAGTAGTTTTAGAATGTTTTCACTCATTTGCTGTCCATTAGTAGCATGAGCAGCGCTATATCTATACATATATAGAACTCGTACTAATATTATAAATGAGAAAGTAACTCTGTCTGTCTGTCTGTCTCGCTCTCTGACAATAGTGACAATACTAATACGTTAATTGACATATTGCAAGCTTCACCTCGACTTTACATGTGTCTTGCTGCGGCTGTGCCGCTATAATAAACTACAAATAACTAATAAACTATAATTATGCGATTAAGGTTGCGAATGCGATACCATGTTGGTTGATAAATTACAAATTTCTATTAAAAATAATTGCAATTAATTAAACTTTATAGGACTCGCTATTATAGTACATTATGATACAAGTGCGGTAAGTTGATAATTACAGCCGAGGCGATATTGCTAGCCCGAGCCGTAGGC
>DWTT01002043.1:0-10576 GCA_018250895.1 Carterocephalus mandan | reverse complement strand
TATAAATATTTATTTTATTTTATTCAAATCATGATGACAAGTCTTTGACGTGCTGGCCCTCACTGTCTAGCTTTATACCTGGTTGTTCCCGAGCCTAGGTTGATGCATGCATCTTGTCTGTATATTCTACATGTATCCCTCCACTGCTGCAGTAGCCAGTAGGTACTTTATAATAAGGTGTTGAGATGGGGCATACATTAAGACTCGAGTGCAGTGTAATAAACTTGTTCTAAACGAATTGTTTTGGTTTTCTGTAAAATTAATTTGATTAGCATCAGGCTTAACCACTCTAATATAATAACTAACTAAATAAAATAATCTTGTATGTAACATAGATACATTTTGACTTATTGGTAGTCAACCAACCAGCCAGTAGTCAACATTTCCAGATTGCCCAGATTTCAAAGTTTTTATGACTACCAAGCTGGTGCTATCCAGCTACAGTTTAACATTTGCTACAAGATAACTCTTCCATTTCAGAACTTAAGCATGTGAAGTTCGTTTTTCTTGAGTTGTATAAAAATCTGAAAAAATTAAGTATAGTATCATAAAGCAATATTAGCATTGATTGATTTCTCTATCTTATCAATTAAACTCGTCAACGGCTCAGATTTTTGTATTAAAGCTAAAAGAGCATTCATTATACCTTTTTTCAAATAGAATCTTGCAGTTGGCCTTACTGGCCTTTACTTACAGCATCATAGAAAAGGTACAGAAAATCTTTCGCCTGCTATCGGACATTATGTCAAAAATCAAAGGTCGACCATAAACAATAAATAAACATGCAGCCGTCACTTCTGACACCTGACTTTTATGTTGCTATCTTAAACAAGAATTATAATATCCTATTTGATTCGACAGTTTATAATTAAAACACACAGCAATTACAGTTAACCAGTGGTCCGTCTAATGTGCGGGAATCTAAGCACGGACACGTGAGCTATGGGAGCCTATTATGGCGCGTTGTGGCCACACGCGCTCAGCTGAGGTGTCAACGGTGTTAATGGGGCTTCACTGGCGGTCTCGATGAATAATAACAGGATATGATAACATGGCCGTTCAATCGGACTCTGGGGGGAAAGATGACGTGAAGACTCAGTTTGTGACGCGGGAAGGAACGTACAGGCTGATGACTCTGTCGGAGTATTCGCGGCCGAACCGGGTGGGGTACACGAGTGGGTCGGGCACCACGCACGTGCGGGTGTCGCTGGTGTCGCTGCCGCCGGCGCCCTCGGACGCGCCCGGCGCCGGCCCGCAGGCCTCCGACGACAGGATATGCTTCAACCACGGGAAGGAGCTCTATGTTTATGTTTATAGAGGAGTCAAGAAGGTACCCTTTCAAATGATCATGTGTTTAAATTTAAGTACATAACGTTACGTCCATACAGAACTGTTTACATGTTTCACCAATTTTATGATACTATTAGCTCACATGTGTAGCTGAAACAGTTCAGTATCACAGGATTTAATGATCATTTGCATAATGTTGCTCGTATAATCTTGCTGTATAGATTCAATACACATAGAGCTATAAGAGATCCAATTAGATATCATTATGAGATTAATCTTTAACAACATATTTGAATAGCTAAATTAGTTTTTGAGCAGATGCATAAAGATATAACATGATATACTATAGCCAATATATGTATATGTTGAGTCAGTTGTAATTTGATTTTTGCATAGTCTAGAATAAATTCTACTGAGTAAGTGGTTCACTGCAGTTGGATTTCTATCTATAAAACTTAATTTAAACTTTTGTAGCAATTATTGGTTGGTGCATATTTTCACAGATAAATATTGGGTACAAATATTTATCTTTGAATAGATGTTAACTTGTGTTGTTTTCTGTGTCAATAACACAACACAGGGTCCTAGTGTGGGGGTGTATGTTTTAAGTTTTATTTTTTGCATTTCAATTGGTCTTAGCAATCAGTCTGAATGACATAACATAATTTCTGTACTAATGTTTGTTTAGCCTTTGGAGATGCACAGAAAGGATTGATATTTAATCAACTTAATATGTAACAGAAATTATTTGAAATGAAAGGCTATTTTATTTATTTCAATGTTTCTCTACAGGCCGCAGATCTCACAAAGCCAGTTGACAAGAAAATGTACAAGGGCACAAATCCCACATGCCATGACTTCAATACAGTCACTATGACATCGGAGAGTGTCTCGCTGGTCATTGGATTTTCTACTGGCCAGATACAGCTTATAGACCCCATTAAGAAGGAATTAAGTAAATTGTATAATGAAGAGGTGAGAATTTAAAATTATTGCTGTATCATAGATTTTTAACTCTTAATTATTCTTGCATGGTTTTCTCACAGGGTCCAAATCTGTCATTGATCTTTAAAAATAAACAGATACACAATTAAGCGCATTTAGGCGCTCATTCAAAGTTGTCACGCTCATATGGTTGAATTTGTTATGACGTATGTAGGCCCGCTACCTTTGCTCGTAAAAAAAATATTTAAATTTCACAAAACAATGCAAAATATGATTTTGTTACTGTGGTTAATTAAAATTTAAGAAAATAAACATGTTGGTCCCCGACCCGGGGTTCCGGATAATGGTGAGTCCATATAGCTGCGGACCGGATAGTCAAGTACTGTAAAAATATTATTGTCACATTTGTACAACTACAAAAACAAATGAATGTAAATATGGACAGTTGTAAATTGTTATCAATTAGGTCAACTTTGTTAACAAAGTTGACCTTTGACTCATACATCTTAAGATGCGGAAAAACTCTATTTCCTTTTCTCCTAGAGGGACTATTATGACTGATAAATAAGCCCATGTATGAGGATATTAGGATCATAAAGATTCTGCCATAAGTCTATTGCATATTTCCCCATACAGCTGCATGCACACTCACTATCATTCTGTTTATCAGTTATCGAAATCAAATTATGCTGTATATAGCTGATAAGAATTGCAACTGCTTTATTCAATAAGTGTTTTGAATCCTCATCCTTACTAATATGTAATGTGTCTTTATTGGTTTATTGATTTGTGGTTTGTCCTTTGTGTCCTTAACGGAATAATAAATCGAAGTGATTTTTTGTATTCATACTTTATGTGATAATGTTAGCTTTATAAGAACAGTATAGGTATGGCATGGACAATTTATGGCAGGCAGAATAACGATTAACGACAATGAACGATTTGACGCGGGTGAAGCTTACAAGAATAGACGTATGTCTGTTATTAGTGACCAGGAAAGCCAGGATTAGACAGGATTGAAAGAGTTGGAGTAGGCCTTTGTCAAACAGTACCGAGAATTTACACTTCTATAAGTAAATGTGTTCTGATACAGAGCTTAAGTCTTCTTCTCAATCGGTGTCTTCATTGCTGAAGGTCGTGTCTAGTCTGAAGTGTTGGTCATGGTCACTCGGTGCACTATTCCTCTCCACGATGTTCTGTCCTCGGCGGTCTTTAGTGCTTGGGTTATCGGCAGGCCTGTGAGGTTCTTTACTAGGTCGGACCACCGGGTAGGTGAGCGGCCGCGTGGTCTTTTCCCGTCGACCTTGCCAATAACCATCAGCTTTTCTAAGCTGTCAGGGTCCCTTCGAGCGATGTGTCCAAAATACTTCAGACTAGACACGACCTTCAGCAATGAAGACACCGATTGAGAAGAAGAAGAAGAAGAAGAAGATTTGTTAAAGCGGTGACAGCCCAGTGGCTATCGAACTCGCCTCTCACTCGAGCGGTCCGGGTTCAAACCCACGCGGCACGCAACATAACTTTTCTAAGTTATGTGCGATCAAAGAAATAAAATGTCACTTGCTGTAACGGTGAAGGACACATCGTGATGAAACCTGCATGCCTGAGAGTTCATCATAACGTTCTCGAAGGCATGTGAAGTCTGCCAATCCGCACTTGGCCAGAGCGGTGGACTAAGGCCTAATCCCTCCCATTCTGAGAGGAGACCCGTGCCCGACAGTGGGACAAAAAAGGATGTGGTGTGGTGTGTGATTGATTTGTAGTAAATTATTACATTTTTGATATTCTCCAATCCACGAATAGTATTTTCGTTGGTAGACGACCTACATTATTTTTATACCGATAATAAGTAACTGGTGGATTTAGACATGAAATCCATACACAAAGTACCTAGGGTACAGATGTAACTCACAGGGCAGAACTAACTCAATGGGCAGGCCAAGTCGCTCGCAGGGCGGAGTACCCATGTGTAAGACAAGTCTTTGAGTTGAGACCATGACTAGTAAAACGGAGTACTGGCCGCCTTCTGACCTGAAGTCTCTGAAGAAGACTGCGGGAAACAACTGTATTCAATGTCACAGTAACAGAGGCCTCTATGTATAAGCTGCAACCCATAGACGTCCCACTGCTGGGCACGGGTCTCCCCCACTGACAATGCTGTGGGAGGTCTGGAGCATACTCCACCATGCTGGTCCAATGCGAATTGATGGAGGAGTTAGTGGTCAACCCGGTGTCAAATGTTCTCGAGCCACCCGTATGTCTTTGACAGGGCTTAGCGACCGTTTCCAGCATTGAAAACAACCGAGACAGACGGCTTAATGTGCCCTCTGAAGCACGGTAACGTCCATGAAATTTTGCCACTAGCGATCACCCATCCACAAACAGACCGCGCCCGTTGCTGCTTAACTCTTTCGATCACATTAAATCGATGCCAGCTATTGGGCTATGACGCTAAAACTGCTCTATGTATATCAATTTATTATTATTCGTTCACGTATTTATGTTAAACAGTATGTTCAATTCACCAAAAGTGTTAGCATCAGTTCGGTTAAGCCACAAACATTCATATTATAAGATTAGTAGGAATAGAAAGTAGGATAGGATGCAACGCCAACTTGTTAGTTAAACCGCAATCCGACAACCTGAAGAACGCTAATAAGCACCTACTTGTTTCTTTAATCAATCTTTTCCGCGCTTATTACAAGAAAGAAAAAACGCAAAAAATAAAATACAAAATGTCTACTCGCATGGCGTATATTTAACAGTATTTTACAGTAACAAAAACAATATATGTAGTTCCGACAGGCGACCCGAGCCCAGTCAAGTCAGTGGGACAAGAAAAGGGTTGTGATGGTCGTGGCACTTTAACTAGGAACTGTTTGAAAACTTCAAACCTACATGACTTAGAAAAAAAATTGTCAAGATAAAGATAACGATGAAAATACCAATTTTACCCGCAGCCACAGACCTTCACTTGTGTCACGTGTGTGTGGATGGATGGATTGAACCAGTTGTATATTATATTTACAGTCACGGCTGGCTCACTCGATACAATAATTTTAATATAACCAATAGCAACCTAATATAGGTGTGTTGAAATAACCTTTTATTTGCTTTTCGAATGAAGAAATAAAAAACTTGCACGATACGTAATCTTCGATTTAACTATTGAGCACAAGTGTATAAAAACATGATTGGAATCATTGAAATAGGCGCGTGCGAGCGGGATACAACTATGCGTGATCTGTGTTGTGATTGGTGATCTTTGTCTGTTTTTGATCTCATCACATAACTGCCAAACTGTAGGAAAACACAAGGCCTATTTTACGATGTATACCGGATTGTGGATTCCTGTCTTTGTTGTCATAATTAAACGGTTTGTGAAGACAGTCTCCATCCTTACTCTTAAGATTGGAAAACTCAACAGTCTCAATCCTTACTCCTAAGATTGGAAATTTCAAGGCTATTTCAAAACAATTTAAAGATAAACCAACAGTTTAAATTTAAACCCTTAAACTAGGTCGTACAGGTTTAATAAAAGAGGAATCAAATAAGAAGTCAGTTCCAAACATCCAGACCCTTGGTTCCAGAAAAAAGTTGATTCGTCACATGATACGCTACTTCACACTAGCGCACGGCCTAAAATTCGTTCCACACGCGTATTGGTATTCGTGTGCTAATTGTTTTAATCTCTTTGGTCAAATCGACACAATCATCCGTCAATATGCCATTTCAAATGTTACAAAAAGCGCCTGCAGAATCCACTCCACCTATTCAATTAGCAATTAAACCGGCACGCAACACCCACAGATAACATTTAAAAATGCCCGATCAAGTATTCGTCCTTCACAATCGAAGTGGTCAAGCTATCGAAATGCCAATGATATAACCGGCAAATGATGCAAGCGTGCCGGCCGTCGGAGTAATGGTCGCAAATGTGGGCCACCGAGCCGTCGAGAGTGAAAGTGGCGCAGCTAACGGCGGCTTTACGATAAGGTCGGGTTACTAGAGTGTGTGTTAGGGAATGAGGTCGGAAATGGGAGACTGCCTCGTTGGTCTAGTAAAACCTGAGAACATACCCCTAAGAATACACACTGGGCTACAGAGCCACGCAGTAAAGTAAGCAGCTAATGGAGGGATGAGATGTAAGGAGAGTGTGGAGATTGGAAGATGATGAGGTCGTGATTGAGACATGAGGAGAGGAGACATAAGAAACTCAATTCCTAAGTATTTTACTTGCCGGAAACAACGACTCGGAAAACGAAGAACGGGACGACAAGATGGACCGATGACCTGAAAAAGACAACGGAAAATCGCTGTAACAAAGACTGATTGAGGTTGGATATGATAAAAAGGGGTTGTATCTTGAATCTCCGATGTCGAGCATAGTGATAAGAAGTGTGGGTAATTTTTCAGGAGTCAAAATAACATTGATGTATCTTCAGTGAGTTTTGAGTTAGGTAGTCATGGTAATTGGGAGGGATGAAAATAAGAGCAAATTATTGCATCTTTCTGTCTTTTCGTATCAAAAATATTAGTGAAGCGATACACGAGAGATAAATTTGTACGTTAAGTATATATTTTTTGAACCTGGAAATATTTATTACACTTCCGACAAGCTTACCCGAATAGGCCTTGATCGCCGTTCCAGTTTTTGCGTCGCGGCTTCGGTCTTTCTTCCTGGTAGCTTATGTATGTTGGAACGTTCGAGGCTGCCCTGATGTAAGGCTGTCGATCTACTTTTACGGGTTAGAACATTCTAGGTGGCCCTCAAACTGCAGGCTGTACTTTCTAGTCAATGTAGCTTTTAGTGTTCATCTATGAGCATTTTTATGCTGTTTCCAAGAATTTTATTTTTATCTTTTATATACAAGTCAACTATGGGTTAATATTGAGGCCGGGGGAGATACAGGAACAACCAAGTAGTTGAAATAGATGAAGCAAGTTGAGAAAAGGGAAGGTCAATAAGAACGGGAAGATAATAGACTGGAAGGAGAACAAGAAGACTACAAAACTGAATCTGGAAAAGTTTGAAATAACAAGGAGAAACTTAACAGCAGAAAGTACGAGAAGTTAGAAGTGAGGACGAGAGCTGAGTAACTTAGTAGAAATAGGAAGATAGATAATTTTTTGCACGAACTGAATATAACAGGAGAGGCGGGAGAGGATAAAGATAAAGTCTTCTCTCAAGTATATTTAAATTTTAAGCACTTACTTAATTAAACCGCAAATAACGTCCACGAATTTTCGTAAAATGCGTAGTGGATTCGGAGCAAGGTTTACCAAAACGTTGCAGTTTTAAAGCCAACAATTTAATATCACTCTCTTACACTGTATTGCAATTACTTATTGTAATTGTTAAAAATGATAAGATTAATTACCTTACTGACGATAGCACAACACCGATTACAACTAATATTTCTGCTATAGTTGTTCTATGAATAAAGGTAAATGTTTCTAAAGAATTTAAGCATAGATAAGATACTTGATAATGATTTCGTTGATTACTAGACTTGTTACGCGCCTATAAAATCATTGCTGTTACGTGAATCTAACTTCAAATCTGCTAAGATTCATTGAAATAAAAAAAAATTGGAATCTAATTGAATAAGAATCCAGTGTGTGAAAATGCTAGAGCGGAAGTTTTGAACCATTAAAAAGTACAGGATAGATACATACTAGGTGTTACTAAGGCTGGCGTAATCCATAAAGTATTCTGCACAATCTTCTATTCATATAAGACAAATTAATCAATCTTAATCTTAAAATATTTTTATTTATCTATGAAATACAATGGTACATGACTGACTAACAGTAAAGTCATTGTAACTTAAAATGATAAACATTAATCATGTAGTAACAAACATTTTAGTTCGGCTATATTCAGTGAATATATGTATGAACTTTTGTGATTGTGTGCAGGTACGTATGAGTGTGTCTACAGCTGAGTAGGAAGCTCATACTGCATTATTTAGGCGTATTGTTGTAGTAAACAAGTACATTAACATAGATAACTAACTCAGTATCGTGACAAAGCGTCGTCTTGTCCCACGCCTGGGAACCTCGCCCGCAATTTTCATGTAACACCCAGAACTACGGTGATTGTATCGTTGTAACATTTTGCAATTTCAACGTTCTCGTCTCGACTGTCGCTCGCTATACCATTCGAATAATCTAGACGTTTGGTAATTATTTGACGGCCTTGGTTGTGGTTAGTGCAATGACTGTCGTACCGCGGGTCCCGGGTTCGAATTCCGGCCGAGGCATGTTATTTCGCAGATCACGTAATATTTGGACTCGGGTCATGGATGTAAAATTTTGGTGTTTTCTGTGTGTCCGACATTCGCAACACTCGCCTAGGCCTTACGCGGGGGTGCGCTCTAATGTGCTGCTGTACCATGTAGATAAAGCTTTTTAAATGGCTCAACAATACCGGACTCTTTGTGACCTCGATTGTAAGGCTGCGTGTCCTAGTTCTATGGCCTGCAGATAAAACTTTTTACATGGCTTAAATAGTGTTTTTTTTTTTCGATTGTACTTTACCCGCTATAAACAAAATCCTGGCTAGGGGTGTGAGTGTGTTAAAGATTTTTTTACACTTATTATAACTGTGTAACGTTAGCAAGCTTCGAAGGTTTGATGAAAATTTTCCACTAAAACTTCGTAACAACGTCCGAGATTGCTTAACTCTAATCATAGTACGTACTGATGGCTACTAATGTTATACTTGTCCGAGGTCATTGTGTAAACCCCATTCGCCTTAAAACGTCTTGGACTTACGTAATACTGTTTCGCAGGCGCTCCGGCGGGGGACTGCAAGCCTGCGCACGCGCCGGCTAAGATCAGGTTAGTGCAACAACAACAAACACTTCCTACTCCATTCGCAGGTCAACCGCGCTCGCGTGCGGACGTGTCGCGCTCTCAGACGAGTTGATAAAGATATTGCGACGCAGTGTCGATTGTGAGGTGACTGTGTTCTGTTATTGTGGTGATTGGATTCGGAGGCGATTGGAGGCCGCATGACGACCTTGGCAGCCGAGGTTGATAACGAGTGAGTGTTCTTTATGTGAGACATTAATTTCAGTGGACAACAGTTTTTCTTAAAGTAATTTAATGTGCCATTTACTTACTTTAAGGGATGATATGATACAAAAGGATTTTGTCTTTTACAAGATCTTCAATCTCGTAAGTAAATGATGACACCTAAAGTTTGTTGTGTTTTAAATTTTCAAATGTAGCTTCATGTGAGTCATTTCAGTCAAATTTGTCTGACGCAGTAAGACCATGTATCCTCCAATTAATTACATCGCTCCCTCCATGCTCATCAATAAACATTTAAACTATATTTACGAGCACCAACAACACCACAAACATGTGATTCGTCTCCAAACAGAGGATCCACAGGCAGGGTCAGTAGACTACGACCGCTGATTGCAAAGTCGTTGTCAGCTATTGCTGACACCTTCAATTTTATTGGTAGGTATACGAGTACCTGATATACAACAGTTGTACAACAACAAAAACAATTTTATATCGTCCATTATCAAAATAAATTTGCATCGTATGTTTTGAGTCATCATTTGAAAATATAAACAGATACATACTAGTCGCAGAAATCTACGTAGCGATTTGTGTTTCAAGGTTTTGTGGTTTATTATAATTGCCAGATTGCCTCTATTAGTCCACTTGTGCGATGTATCGAAGTATTTGAACAGTTGTAAATAACAGATTGGGTAGAATAATATTGTGTAAATGAATACGTTCTCATCTCATTGATGTGTGTTGACTATTCGATTTGGTCAGGTTCAGCGTACTGCGAAACGTTTTTTCATTACTAGGTATTTTGAAGGTTTTCCAATACATTACAATCATTAAATTTAAATCGTTTCTTGCTACAACATATGGGATTAATTGGTCGTTGATCGTGTTTCAAAAAAGATTAACAACTTCGAAAGAAATATATAAATAAATAAAGAAATGCATTTAAAAATTGGCCAACCTATTATTACGCAGATTGCTTATGCTTGCAAATATTCTAGCTAGAATAATTGCATTGAAAATGTGAAGTCTTTCCACCCATATGTCATCCTTTACAAATCCACATTGTTCTTCTGATCTAATGACGCTTGAGTCTGTGTCAAGTCTTGGTCTCCATTCAAGGTCTTTTACCCTCCATTGGGGAATTTACGATTGGGGAAAATAACATTGTTTACTCTTTACAGCGTTCAGATTAACATTGTTCAAAACGATTTTGCTTACTTGACCTTATGGTCCAAGAGCTGGCATCAATTTTTCGGTAGGTATTTGAGGCAAGCTGAAAACTTGTCCAACGCCTCTCCTA
>DWTT01002042.1:0-10577 GCA_018250895.1 Carterocephalus mandan | reverse complement strand
AAACAATTATTACACTGCAGAAATGGTACTAGGTACCGTGGCGGGCGGTGGTACTGCCCCGGGCGAACTCTATATGGTAACTCTATATGATACGTGCCGATGTATGGTAATAGGCTTGACATCATGCTACACATACAACTACATCTGACCTAATCATAGCTGGTGAAAAGTGGACTTTGTACACACCTCTGCCTATCCCTTCGGGGAAATACCGGCGTAATGTTGTGTTATGTTTGTTATTACAATTTCTGTTATCTTCTAGGTTCGCTAAACATGCGTTGCTACCCCAATGAATAATTATGACAACGTGGAAAAAGAGGAAACCTTTTTTATGGATATAAGATAGCAAACGAGCTTGTAGCACCACCCATACACTGCCGCCCATGACGACTGTGACTGACTTTGGACAAGACTCAAATAGGGACAGGGATGGTTAATCCAGTTAGCTGAGAGAGTTAATTACAACATTAGTTGGTCAGTTTGTTAGTTAGTATGAGTACTGGAAACTGTTAGTGATAGACCTGTTAGTTGGTGTTAGTAACAGTCCAGTTAGTAATTGTCAGAAAGAATCTCGTTCCAAATCAGTCACTGGTTGTTGCTTCCCTCGAGGACTAAGATGGTCGCCTTGTAACCGGACACACATTTACAACCGGAATTCAGTGGTCTAACATCTGAATTCAGCGCTTATTTCATATCAGTTAGCGTGCCATAGACTAAAAGCTCTATGTTCTTAAGAAGACCTTCAATTAATGCAGGATGATAATGCATATGATATTTTTAATTAGTCATGCATTGATCTGGATCGATTTTTGGCATTGTTATTATGAGTTGGCTACTCTCATAAGCAACCAAATATTTGGATCGGCAAATTGAGAATGAGTGCTAAAAACATGTTCCTCGTTCGTCTGCCCTCATAAATTAAAGCATAAATAAATAACCACGTATAACCTCCAATCGACATTCTGATTATCGTCCAGAACAAACACACGACTGACCTACAAACAGTCGCAATCACAATAAGATTCCTTATCCGTCCTTTTCCTACCACAATGTTCCAGCACAGTGCGGTAGAGACGGCACATCTCGTTACGATGACGAGCCTCTACTCTCAATGTCAAGTTCACCTATTATTACTCGTATTAGTTCTCAATGCCACTAAACACACGCCACTATATGAGTATAGCAATGCCCAGGCGAATACGTCCGTTTAGAGACGGATTGATTTGCGTGAAAAATTTTGTAATTCCTCATCATTATTTTCAACTTTCGTTGACCACTGTTGGGCATGAATTTCACTAGGAGAAGAAACTTCGTTAACATCGTTAAAATCTTTTGACCTGTCAGTTTCCTAACAATTTTTTATTTAGGCCAATTCTCAGCAATTCGTGTATCACTGCTTCACTTTCTAACTTCAAGAAATAGGTATTCATGAGCTGATGGGCATACAAACATTAATTAAGAAGGACTGCGATCGGCGACAGGCGGTCAGCTGATAGTGGTATCAGATTTGATTAACACTTGCCGTAGGATTAAAGAGATTTGAATTAACTAATTAAAACATTCATTAATTGAATTACACGCATTATGTAGACCGGAAGCGTTTTTAAGACTATTTCAAAATTTACAAATAAACAACCAAAATGAAACTCGATTACTTTATGAATTATTTGAATGTACTAGTCCTAGTGCTTAGGAAGAAGTTAAACAAAAATATGCCTGAGAATTACCTGTTCTTGTTTTCTCCCCAAAAAGGGTAGAACAATTTTAAAAAGTTGTAGCGACGCGTCTTACCGAATTCAAAGCTAGCTAGACTGTAACTACCGAGGGTTACGTCTGGTAGTACGTAGTAACTATGTAGTAAGCTCAGATTACAGCGAGGAAAAGAACGAAAACCTTAATAGTTTTCGTTCTTTCCATAGATTTATTATTCTATACTAGATTCATTTTATTTCTTGAAATCCTAGGTAACTAAAAAAATTAAATTTTCACACATATACACACAATTTAGTTTTGTGTGTAACTTTGAATAATGAAAAAAACAAGATTTTTTATTGAACGAGCACACTTAAAAACTGCTGGTTCCTATTTCCTTTCGTGAAACGTCGGGGGAAGTTAAATTTGCCTCGGAGCCCTCTTTGCCCATTCCCTTCGTCGTAATAACGGAATTAAAGTTACTGGGGTGCCTCGGTCACGAGGGTGAGAGGATGGCGCATATCTATGCGTGTGCATACAGCTCCGACAATCCTTAGGGAGCACACCCCTTCGCCTTGATATCTTAAGGAATGTTATGGTATGTCGATATTTTGGGGTTGAAGGAGAACATTTTAGAAGCCTGAAAAGGCTTCTAGAATGCTCCACATAATATTTTTACAATCAACTCTATCAATCTTAAAGATGGTTAGATCTTGATCTAGACAATCGATATTAATAATTTCTTAAAGGTTAAATTTTTAAGCGGCTGATGATCTATTTTATTCCAACATAATAATAAACTCGTACGTATATGAACAGATGTATTCCAGGGTCGTCGCATGTATCCGCGTATCATGTTTACAAGCGAACAGCTGAGAAATATTAGTCATCATAATAACGACAATAATAGACATCATAGTAGTATAGTAATAAACATTAATTCAGTTACTGAAGTAACTAACCGTAGTAATAACCGGCAGTTTAAACTAACTACACCAATACGACTCATCTAATACATTCTAAATGCGTACTCTACATGCCCATGCAAAGGTATGTAGAGTGCACATCAAGAATCATAACCATGAGTTAGTCGGCAATCGTCAGATCGTTCGAGATCCATTAATTTCCAGGCGCGGGCGCTCTAGCCAAACCCTAATTCTGTATAGACAGCGAGATGGTAGTGGGTGCGTGGGTAGATAGCGGGCGGCAGTGGGACGGGGCGGTTGAATGTCGGGCAAGGGCGGCGGAGTCACGGCCGCGATCAATACTGCACTAGGAAATGCGTAGCCCGCCGCACAGCCGCGTGCAAGCCTCTGCGCTACAAATTCGGCGCTATATCATAGAATATTTAATATAACAATTATATCAAAACACACTTTATGGTATTTAATACGTTACATTGCCAAACATTTTACAACAAAACAAATGGTCTGAAAATAATATGAACAACATTCATTTTCTTAGAGCTGTCTTGCATTTAGATAAAGATTTGATATAAGGGTTGCCCGGAGAGAAAGGGGAATCCCGCACGTACCTAGTTGAAACGCAAATAGGTTCATGGTAGTATTGCGGAAGAAATTAAGAAATCAGAGATACGATCTATAAATAAGATCTACGAGTACCAAGATACAATTAATTTGTGGGTTTATTTAAATTAACATTTCAACTTAGAGACGTTCCACTGCTGGGCATGGGTTTGCTCCACAAACACAGCTTCGGGAGGTCTAGAGCATACTCCACCACGCTGCTCCAATGTGGATTAGTAAATGACTGAATGAAATGATGGAATGACAAAATCTTAATAGGATTTAAAATATTTTGCCCGAATTATAATATTGAAAGCATTAGCATGTTATAATGTAATGATAAAGTAATATTAAGACGATTCAATGATCGAACACTGGTACTTGTCAACGAGTATTTGCAGTGTTGTGAAGCTTAAAATCACGTACAGTTTATTTTCTGTTTTATACAAGTTGTTTATTCAGCTTATTATTTATGTTTATAAATTTTGTATTGAGAACAAACGTGAACATTTGAGAACAAAACTCACGAATAAAACTGTAAAGTGCCTACATCAATACAAGTGTGTATTTTATTTATCACAATCAATGCATAAAATGAAATGTTGATTTGTATTTATATCTGAGTACAGTGAAAACACAGAATGACGTTATTATTTTATGTCTAAAAATACTCAATATGCTATAGCTCAATACATGGCCTTTTGTCTTGAATTAAACAGGCATAATAAGTTTCTAGCCCTAACGAAGTACCTGCGTTACAAAACGTTACAAAAGACGTACGTCAAAAAGGTAAGGAATGTTATGTATGAATTAATTGTACGCCTTTACATCTTATTATAATATAAAATATTATGTAAATTAAATTATGTAAGCGATATATCGGATAAAGCTGCGTTCGGATCGCGGCGTGTCGGCGTACACTTTCCCGTTGCGCGAGGGTATGGCCGCATCAATCGATGCCGCCCCATGTTCACGGTCAACGCCCTCCGCCCGCCCAAGCTTCCGCGTCGCTCCCCGCGCGCCCTCATCTTACTAAATATACCTTGGCTACGACCCTTCAGTCCGATGTTATGAAACACAATTAGGCATACTATTTCGGGACCGCAAGCGTTTCGTCTGCGCCACGAACGCCAAGCAAGTAAGCTTAGGAAATAACCCGCTAACGGACAACTGAAATTTGCCTGCAACTACTGTTCGAACGTTGCTGCCGACCCAAAGAATATGTTGCTCACTATTACGTATTAATATGGTAAATTAAAATAACTCAAGACGTTCCTGATTTTATTTATGTAATCACGCTACGTACAAATGTGAATTTCTCCATTTCCTCATTTCAACCAGTTTCAATAACATTCGTACAAATATATTCCAAACCACTTCTAATAATCCTAAACAGACATATATACCGACATTTTTACTGTCAAGTATTCTGTGGTTCGGTTCAGAAAACTACGGTTTTTTTTTTAAGATGTTGTTATTCAAAAGTTACAATTGCTTAAAAAACAGTTTCGTAACTAAATGGCAGACTTGGGAGTGTGTCGGTACAATAATTTTTTATTGGGACCTCTAGAATTTAGAGGTCAGCAAAACAATAAACAAATGTATTCATCAAAAAAAATTGATAACATATAGGCTTTAATTTCCTACATTTCTTCTTACTTAGCAGTAGAAAAAAAATCTGATGTAGTACCTACGTTAGTGGTACAAACGCAACGTTATTATAAAACAAAGTTTTACATTACACGGAATAGATAGACAATCGGTAATTGGTATCACAAAAGCTTATTAGAAGGAAACTGCCTATTGTTTTGTAGTCGAGTAGCGCTTCTATTAAGAACTACTCAATGAATTCTTGTTACATGTAAACAGATACGGTAGTTTCTAGCCAAAGATATCCGGTGGGTAGGTTATTCGAGTTACTGAAAGGTAATTCGTGGTACTAGATCAAATACTATGATTTGATTACATAATTTTAATAAATCAAGTTCGGTATGACACATGTACGAAGGAGTGGGGTTACAATTTGGAAGGCTCGCTGAAGACATACTTGTAAGGCATCTACCCACACAGAAAAGCACCGCGCTGCTTTGTCTAAAATGATTTCTACTCAGTTAAATTAAAGGAACCATTTTGATATAGTTACACCATGAATACTGAATAATATTCTACTTTATTATATAGCTGCCAAATGGTGTCTTAATTTCTCAAAAACCAAATTAAACATTCTTACGGATCATCCTCAGGGATCAGAAGTGTGAGAAGAGCTACCTTTAACGTTGGATAAAGGTCAAAAGAATGTCAAAAAATAGCTTTTATATTTTTTGACATTCATGGCTTTATAAACCTTTCATTGTGGATGATAAGAGCCACTTTTGTCATGCAGATTTAGTGCAGATTAGAAAATAAATTAGTTACTTGTGTCAGCACGTAAATCAAGTGTAAGTACCGTGATCGACTGTTTTGTTTGTACCCTAAACAAAATTGAATGCAAACTTATTTACATATCTCTTTTTTATTTCTGCAGTACAAGTACATCAAACATGACTTTAGAAGGAAAAAAAGACTCTCAGACATTCAAGTACCACGTGTAGGGCAAAGCCACCCTTATTTAGATCGTCTTCTAATTAAAATAACGAGGATGTACTTGTCAGAACAGATGTACGTACGTGTCCCTGACATTGTTTACCTCAACTGTGTAATTGCCTCCTTCCTATTCTTTTCACTCGTTGCTCTAGCAACTCTCCAAAGATTCCCCGCAGACGAGTATTCATTCCTCCACCCTAGTAGCCGGCTACATAAAGAAACGTAATATAGAAACTGCGTCTGATGCGACGAGGGCTCTCAGACGGTCGTACGTACGTATACATTTGGAGGTAGAGCGCAATGAGTGGGTGAGCAGACTGCAGTCAAAGCCGGCTGAATCCCGGAAAACTACCGACCCAGTCTAGACATGGGGGCACGTCCCCTGCCATGCCCCCCGCACCCTTACACCCCCCGCTTCCCCGGCGCTTTCACCGATGACTTGCACACATTTTAAAAACAGAATGCATCGACGCTTTTGACTGATGTAGTGTGAGCGAACAAAAAACCCCAGGTAGCAAGCTCGTACGGCGTTTCAGTTAAAGTTGAATAGGGTTTTCACGTTTTACATTTTTTACGGCGGTAAGCTCTTGATTTTTTATGGATTTCAGTTAGCAAACGTGCATGCGGAACCACCAAATAATAAAACATTTCCGTCAATTAGTAGGTAGGTACGGAAATTATAAGTACAGGAACTGTTAGTGAGTAGATTTCTTAGTTAGTTTTATTAATAGTCCAATTGGTTAGTAGTTGAGCCGTTGTATGTCGGTCAGAGCTGCGTTGATACCCTTGAGGACTAAGATGGTCGCCTCTTGAAAAGTACAACCATCTAATATATCTTTCCAATTCCAACCACCCGAGTGAACACTATGTTTCATTTATCACAAAAATAAATGCACTGCGAGGTAAAAACCATTGAAAAATATGTATTTATTTATTTATAATTCAACCACATACTATTCTAACAGGTAAAGTAATAAATATTTATTCTCATAGCTTAAAATGATTTTGAAACTGGAAATATTTTAAGATAATTGCATCACTTCCTCATAAATACAGAATAAGTATTAATAAAACCGCTTTTCGTGTTTCTCTCGCTAGCCCAATGGTGGCTGGTAGATAATGCTTTAAGCATTAAGCTCGCCTTTTGTATCCTGTACATTTTTCATGTGGTGAACCACATACAATAAAAATAAATAAATAAATAAAGTATTCTCAGAGAATGACATTTCCTACGTGCAACTGTTCGAGTGTCTCCGTAATACCAAGCAACACACATTACATTATGTTGCTATCACGCATGTGGATGCATAAGAAGACGCATTGCGCAAACTTGCTTTTATCAAAATATGTTTAAATTTAATTAAAAAATTATCAAGGGTGCATCCACAATCTGTTTGCAAGCGAAGTCGTCTTTGCCTTGAATTAGACAGGGCGTACGATATGCATGATTGACTGTGCTGCAGTGGGTTAGTGAGAGTGAATTACAGGACAGGGTGCAAAGGGGGCGAGGGGTGTTGCAGACAGGGCGGGCTGGGGAGTGGGGCCAGACGGGAGAAGCCCGACGCACCTCGCTTCCGAACCGACACCGCGACGTGTAACCCAGCTCGCATACAAACATGCATTACACACGGAGTGTGATTATAGCACACAATACCGTCTGTTTCAGTGGCTCCAGTTCCATTCGCCATCGCAAAGCCCTTTATAGACGTCAACGAGGAAACGCAACTTCCGCTGTGCTACCTGCAATTACTGCGGTCATCAAAACCTCTTTGTCTCGAATGATTAAGATTTCTCAGGCAAGTTCAAATTGTGTTTATTCGTGTGGTGTTGACAAATAGAAATTGGAATATCATCATTCCTCGTATACAAGTATAGCATACTTTGTAATATTTTTAAAAATCCTAAGAATTCGAATTTGTTTAATATGAAATTTTTCCTCTTTTTATAAGCAACAAAACAATATCAACATGTTTTCGAGAGTTGTCTTCTTTAACTAACTTCTTAACGAGGAATGACGGTAAAGCCATTATATTTTGACAACCCTCATACGAAATTAAAAACACTTCATTGTCAATGCCAGCTTACCTAAAAAACAAAATGTACCTAATTTAGAATTATGCGGATTATAGTATTATATATAAATTTGAAATCAATATGCCTCTGACTGCCGGCACCCTGCAGCTGCACGATAGGCCTTGGCCGTAGCCAATGCTACTCTCCTAGTCTGGCTCATCAATGTTGTAGTAACAAAAGATTCCAGAATTTTTAAATAATTTTTTTGTATCAGAAACTTTGAATTTCTGTAGCCATAATCGGTGCATTTATAAAATACAAGTAAGCCGCCGAGTGGATGAAATGTTTTACTATAATTTATTTATTTTTCTGCACGTCTTCTGTTCATAAAATTAAAACTATGCTACATGCCCATATCCATACATATATTAATGGGAAAATTGTGTTTGTGGGTTTGTCCTTCTTTTTCTCCTCAACAGAATGTGGAATCTACCTGGAGAGTGATATAAGCTAAAATTGTACGATTCGAATCGAAAAATCGATTTTTAATCGATAATTAACTATCACAAAATTTTTAATGGATTGATTATGATTAGCCAGCCGGATTAGTGGCCGAACTGCAAGTGAAGCTAGATTTGATAAGTGGTAATCTTTAGTGTAAGTTGCCGTTGTTGAAGGCAAGCTATATTCACTAAGAATTGTTAGTTATTATATCGTCCTTTGATGTTCTCAAATCGTTTTCCGTAATTCTCACTAAAACGATTTAACGCGGTCTGGACCGCGGAAGAAGCTAGTAAACCATATTTCACATGATTTAAAAAAAAGGGTAGAAAATATTTCTATTCACGTATTAATAAAAGTTTCAACTTTACAAAAACTTTTTACCTGGCCCTGTAATTGAAAAGAATATGTTAAGAATACCACAATGATTTATGACTCAATCATTTAAATTGAACAATATGTAGGTATACAATACAATACACGTATACAATTATAAACCAAAATGTAGGCTAAAAACTTAATAATAAAGGAAAAATTGATTTAGCTTTTTCATCATAAAGAGTGCTGAAATCGGCTAAAATCTCTGTGCGCATTCTGCTCTCCTGCTACATTTCATATCGTAGTACTTATTTGCGGGGGCGGAACTTATATGACGGGTAATTAAAGTAATTTTTTTTTATTTAACACGAATCGGGTTTATATGTGGTTAATAGTTTTTATTGCTATATATGGTTGGGTAAGACCAGAGCAAGACAAACAACGACAACTATGATAATATGCATGCGATGAGAAGAGTCCCGGCAAAATATCATAGTTACGGAAATAAAGATTTGATTGAATCCCACCAGTGATACACCAAAAGTGAATGATTTTATGAGTTCTATAAAAAGTTACCACAAACATACATACGTAAGTAAGTCACCTATATAAAGCTTCTTACGATAAAGGTCAAATTCAAGGACCTAGGGATGATAATACTTTTGAATCATCAAATTATAATAACAGTGTTTCTCATTAATAGCTTTTATTTAACTTCACTCGTATGTATGTATGTATGTATGTATGTCCTGGAATCTTCCAATAAATATTTCACCCACTTCCACTAAAGCTATCGAGCTGAAATTCGGCACACATATTGGTTCCGATGACAATATGTACACAAAAATAAAATAAAAAGTTATAAAAAGCTTTTTAAAAAAATTAACAGTATAATTATTTTGACACAAATTTCAATCTGTCTACTTTAAAAAAAATCGCGATATTGAAATATTTTTACTTTTAAACTTATTTGGCCCTCAATAAAAAAAACCAATTCAAAACTCTATCTTAGTGGATGACCATCATAAGCGATTAAGCAGAGTTCGTAAGCGGGATTGCTTAGCAAGAGATCATGACAACTATCGAGTAAAATTTAAGTTTTAACATTTTTTAAGACGGTTTAAGATTTTACTTTTCTTAAGAATTAATAACAATAACCTGCACATTACATCCTACCTTTGGTTCTGTAATCTGAGGTTATAAATATAAAGCAGAAATAAGGGGTGGCAGTACGGCGTGAGCGAACGCCAATGTAACGTGAGCAAAGTCACGAGCACCAAATAGTAATTGATAAATGGATAAAAATGAAGATTTTCCCGTGTGAGTAGAGTGGAAATCTAACGCAGTGGAAGCTGCGGTGCGAGGTCAAGCTCCGGACGGGTCGTCGCCCGCGTCGCCCGCGTCGCCCGCGTCGCCCGCGTCGCCCGCGCCGCCCGCGCCGCATCTGTATGCGGACTCAACCAGCCGCAAAAACTGCCCGCGCCCGCTCTCACTGAATCTGAATTGATAGCCACCTAACTTCATTACCTACCAGCTCACTGAACTACTAATCTTACCTTTTTTACATTTTTTACCTTAATGAACATTCAAGTAATTATCATAGATTGTGTCCAAAGGTGTTGCCACTAGTAAGTAATTCAAAAGACAAAAAAAAGACTACACATCCTAGTTGTTGAGTAATTCGTTTATCGTGTTTACAGAAATATAATAATAACTTCTTGTTGATCTTCGATCAATAATTTGTTGATGCTTACAACTTTGTCTGCGTGGATTTAGCTTGTGACAGCTCTACATGTTTATAGACAGAACATTATATTATAATATAATAACCATGGTAGTATCCACCTTGGGCATATCATTATATTATAAAAGAAATGGTGGACATTTACAAAACGGTTATTTAATTTAATATTCTTTGTACTTGAAAAGTAAAAATATTAATAA
>DWTT01002041.1:0-10578 GCA_018250895.1 Carterocephalus mandan | reverse complement strand
GTGCCGAATTCCTCATACTGCGTTTCCGGCGGTCAAGTTTTTCTTTAGTAGATGGATCAAATCTGAAACTTGTACAATTTCCCAGCGAAAAAAAAAAAGGGTAGGTGAACCTACCTGAGAAAATCCTAAAATGAGGATTAATATTCCGAATTAACACTCATATTATAAATATTTAAATTATAATATTGATTTTATCATTATTACTAGTATCGATAGTGAATATTTGCACCGAATTAGTTTTGCTAAAGGCTGGGTTACGGCTTTGATGCTATAGACTCAAACGGCGACGAAACGTCTACACGTCATACCACCCTCAAGTAATTCGGTGTATTAACATAATACAATAACAGCAGCATAATACAACATCATAATAATGTTTTCCCTCTCATAATTTTTACGTCCGCCTATAATTAAACCTTATCCAGTCTTACATTCACCCCTGCTCCGTCACTTATCTGATGGAAAACGGGCCTAAGTCTAAAAATAATAAAAAAAATCGATACACAAGGGAAATCTCTCGCGATGTCTTTTTATCTTTATTTTCGAATTATTGCGTCTCACTCGTTCGTGACGCGTCTCTTGAAATTTTTGAAAAAAGTTTATTTTTACTTATTGCGCTTTTCTTCAAACTCTTCTGATAATGAGTTTTTCAAGTGATTGGTCGACATTATAATTTGATGTAACTTGTTAATTAAAATTATTTTAAACAGTTGATTAGGCCTCTGAATAGTAAGAGATATATAAATAATGGTAGTAGATGGAAGAATGCGCGAATTAAATACGCATTACAAACAACATCAGATTAATTTCATGTAATTATTCTTTTTGCTTGATTTTAATTATATATTTATTTGATTTTTCATTTTTCCATACTACTAAAATTAAGACTAGGACGAAATATTTTGTTGTAAAAAGTAGGAAAACATGAGAAATGGTAGGTACTGGTACCCCATATGCATTTCTTTATCAGGAACTTTATGGGAAGCCCAACTGCTAAAGTGATATAACGCTATAAAATGTTTAAAGGCGCTGACTTCGTAAAATATTTTCATGACAAATGTGCTGCACGTAAAGTGTGAGTTTTGTATTAACAATAAATACCATGCGGTGAGGATCGTCAACGAATCAACACTTTGGACGCGAATAAAATATGAAAGCGTTCAATTTTACTATAGAAACCGTATACGTAATTTACTATAGAAACCGTATAGAATATTTACTCGTAATATTGAACAGTTATAGTTCAATTTTACTTTTTTATATTTTTTCAATTTATGTTTTTAAATTTTTTCAATTGTCGATTCAGTAGCGTCCATAGCCCAATGGCTCGCGTCGATTCAATGTGATCGAAAGAGTTAAGCAACGACGGGCGCGGTTGGTTTGTGGATGGGTGATCGCTAGTGGCAATACTTCATGTACGCTACCGTGCTTCGGAGGGCACGTAAAGCCGTCGGTCCCGGTTGTTTTCAATGGTGGAAACAATCGTGAAGCCTTGTCGAAGACCTTCGGGTGGCTTTAGAACATTCGACACTGGGTTGGCCACTAACCTCTCCACCGATCCGCTTTGGAGCAGCGTGTGGGAGTATGCTCTAGACCACAGCTCTAGACCTCCCGCAGCTGCGTCTGTGGTGGAGACTCATGCGCAGCAGTGGGACGTCTATGGGTCGCAGTGATATTTTTTCAATTTTACTTATTGTTGAATTTTATTTTTTTATATGCTTACTTAATAAAACTAACAAGGCCGAGTATGTTCATTAAATTAATCTTGCCAAATACTATGAGAGAATAATGTAATCGATACAGATGTTTTTTTTTTTTCAATTAATTGTCTGTTTATCTCCGGTGATAGACCAGTAGATATTGAACTCGCCTCTCACTCTAGCGGTCCGGGTTCAACTCCAAGTGGCACGCACCAATGACAGACAGACAGACAGACAAGTTTATCGTACACCAAAACAACATACAACATACAATAAGTACATACAAAAAATAATAAAATATTAGAGTACAATGACTTTTCTATTTAAGAAATTAAATGTCACCGTAATATTGGCGCGTGCCGCTGAGAATGGATCATGGTACTTCTAGAGTGATAGACTACCACTGAGCTACCGCTTTTCAATTCAGTTGCATGTAACAATTTCATTATAATCGATATTATTAATCGTTTGCAATGAAAATCTGGCGCCAGCTTATGCTCATAGAACATACCTTTTTTACACCACCATAATCCGATAGCCATAAACCAGCTCACATACCCATTTTACAGCTCAAGTAAACCTTACATGGAGAAGAATTATAAAAATCCCCTACACCCCAGTCAAAGCATTATTTATTGTAATCTAAGCAATAAAAGAGATATTAAATTTAAGACTCGCATTTTTATATCGGTAGATGGAAGAACGCGTTTCATATCAGTTGTTAAAATAAACGATGGGTTCTGGACCGCGCGTGTGTGTAGGAAAGTAATCAAAACTGCATGCGAGGTGAGTAATAGGAAATGTTGCGGATCTGCGACAGACAGACAGACAGGCAGACAGACAACGGATCTGCGATGTTGCAGTGAATACTTAAGTTACGCCTGGACCCTGTTTGAACCGATTTCCAAAAAAAAAACTCTATTAACTGTAATTAAAAAAAAACCATGGACTTAATATTTGACGATTTTCTTAACGAATTAATCGTTGATAATGAGCTTAAAAACAATAAAAAAATTAACTTTAAACACTTGACATTTATCAGTTATAACATACTACTACTGTACCATACGACTACTACTTATGCTGGAAACAGTCGTTAAGCCAGGTGGCTTGAAAACATTCGACACTGGGTTGGCCACTAACCACTCCACCAATCCGCATTGGAGCAGCGTGGTGGAGTATGCTCTAGACCCGCTCAGAAATTCAAATATTTTTTCTCTATATGGTTATACAGAAATTAAGGTATAGTATATGGTTATAAAGAGAGCGTTGTGTTCCGATATTATGTGAAGTTTAAAAAAGAGATACATACATTACCTTTGAAGCTCCAGCTACAGCTGGTGCTCACGATATGCAAGTAAGACTAACCCGGTACTATACCGAACATATCCCAGACGAGATATCAAGATCTGTATGAGCAAGGGGCTCTCAAGCAACTCAAAAACATCTTGGCTTGGGGCTTGTAGAATTCGGTGCTCCCAAATTTCGTTGACTTAAGAATCTATAAGAATTTGTCAAGTACTGATAAGAAACAGAGCATTAAGTGCAAATATTTGATCAGATTTGCGTGCCACTTTTATAATCATCATGTTCGCTTATAACATTTAATTTTAAAAATCGATGAGCACAGCTATGGAAACGTACATTCAGATCAGTTCAGAGGCCACTACAGTGACTTACGAGTACATACCTTATATTGCGGTAAAAACTTATTTGTTAAACGGCTAAACACCCAAGCTACTTGATTATTGGCTAAATGCCAAAATTATAAACAAACGAAATGTTACGTATAATATATTCCAGCTCCAACCCCTCTATATAGCTATTTATTATTATCCGTTATTATTGTTATGAAATCCGTCCATTTTATGTTAGGTACTTTTTATTTTTCATAGCTCCTTTACTGTTCAATCATAAAGGCAGGAATAAAAGAATCTAAGAATTAAAGTCTGAAGAAAACCCTCTTATCTGTCGACTCTAAAGAAACAGTCAACGTAATTTTTATTATTGTTCTAAAAATGGCCTATCTCGTGATTTTTTGTTTTAGGATTCGAATTTTAAAAAGTGCGACGTAAAAAGTGCGTCAAATCTTTAAAAGTTGTTTTTTATAGCCAAAATGAAGATGAGGCATTGGATTTGGAGCCTTCTAATAAATTTCGGCTAACGGTGTTTTTATTATTGGAAGATGTTAGACGTTTTATGACAGGTATCTTGTTGGATACGTTGCGGAATAATTTAAGTACTTACGCAAGGAAAAGTAAAAGTTTATGACCAAAATATCAGTCACGAATTAAAATGAATGATTTTCTTTGTAAAAAATGGGAAATTAATATTAAACTAATATGTGACTGTAACCAATTTGCAACCGTAATTATTCATATTTGTTCTTATCTACTGAATATCATGAAGAAACCAAAAGTAATGTAAGATTTATTGTAGGATCAAGTTTTTTTTTTTAATGTAACGTTTATGACCATTTTTGTAAGTAGGTATGTCATTATTGTAATGTTTTCTTGGTTTCAACCATTTCACCAACCCTTTTACCAATCTGCACTGAAATAGTGTGGTGGAGTATACTCCCGGCTTTCTCAGTTGTGAGATTTTTTTTTTTTTTTGGTGGAGGTTTTCTTATAATATACATTACAATTAATAAGTAAATAATGTGATTAAAATTAAGGACCTCAATTTAGAAAACACGAGAGTTCAATTGAGAGTCAATGTTATCAAATGCTCAGCCATTAACGATGCAATTCTAAATGAGTATTTTAATACCGGTCTCGTTTACGCTGGGCTGCACCGGAACGAATTGTAAATTTATTGTATTGGAGGATCCAATAAACCTGATTCGACACTCATTTCAGTGTTTAACTGTAATAAAACAGATTTTCTTGAAATTCGGCTCGTTAATTTACGACCAATTTTTGAATATGAAACTTGAATTTATATTTAAAAAAATTTGCAATAATTTAAATCTGTTAATAATAAAACCAGAAATACTTATCAGTTTTATATAAAAATAGTATTCTACATATTAGTGGTATTCCTGCTGTTTTCAAAAGATGCCTGTTGGTCTCCTATTAAAGTTAAATATACTTAACTATAATTACTTTGAAAAACTATGTAACAAAATATTTAGTATAAAAAAATCTCCGGTTAGATGTAGCAACAAACAAACCGACTGTCATGCTATAAATTTTTTATTTTCCAACGATTTATGGCGTCGAGGATTTTATGCGCGCGACGCGTGCGCATATGTTAATGACATAACGTAGTTTTACGAATATTACGAGTTGTAACATTTTAACGATCGGCTGGTATAGCAGTGATAAAGGGTGCGTCCATTATCGAGGTATTTAGTGCTAATTGGTGTTTTTATGCGCTCAAATGAAAATTATTATCGCGTACGTAAAATTAATCTTTCGTGGGTTATAGCATTTTGTCGTTGTATTCTTGTTACGCGATGAAGATGTTGTTAAGTTGAATCTTATTTTATTGTTTTGCTCGTGTAGTCTATTAGCCGCTGAAAGAGTCTCAGTCTTAACTTTTAATTTGAATATTGTACTACGGACTAGAACTAGTAGCCGGAGAGCTGGCACCAATTTTTCGGTAGGTATTTGAGGCAAGTTGAAAACTTGTCCAACGCCTCTCCTATTATACCCCAACACGGAACTGCAGACCTGGCTGGTGAGTGGCGGGACAAAAAACGATTGGGAACGATTGTTTTCACCATTTAAAACAATCGGGACCGACCGGTGAACGTGCCCTCCAAAGCCCCTGAAATTTTACCACTAGCGGTCACCCATCCACAAACTGACCGCGTCCGTCGTTGCTTAACTCTGACACATTATAATTCTAATGAACAACAGAATTATAATGAACACATTATAATTCTTGATTTTTGAAGTTCCATGGAAAATTCATGTCACAAATATAGAGCAAAACAGATTATTGTATACCGATCTGTAACCACTTTATGAGGTCACCGCATCCCGACTTTATCTAGAGGGTTCAACTTTATCGCAGGAGAGCGATTAGCTGTAATCCCGTATGACTTCGTCGTAAATTTCTGTATGAAAACATAAAAATATGAATTTCTGTTTAGATATAACTTATTATCCGTACGCGTTGGATTCCGAAAGTACCTACAGGTCAAAGTAGTGTCGTTTATGATGCATATTATGTGTCATTTTTTATCTATCAATCTGTCTATCAGTTCCTAAATTTTAATTTTATTAAAATTAAGTTTTTAAAAAGTTTGATTTTTTAACCTTTTTTTTGTGTTACCATTAGGAACATTTGTCAGGATAAAAGCTAATAGTTGGTCTAGTGGTCACAAATGTGACTGCTAAGCTAGAGGTTCTGGGAAGACAATGCTTCCCAGCATTAAGACCGCCTTTTTGTACTTTGTCTTTAGAGCAATAAAGTGTTTTTATTCATTTTCATAACTGTTTAGAAATAACTTTTCTAGTTTCAAAACAACGGTTACCAGGTACTGAACCTATAAAATTATTATAAAAGGTATAGGTATCATTGATTTAAGAAGACCAAAAAGGTAGATGGATTTTAAGCGCTTAAAAAGTAACTAAAAAGTGTTAAGTTACAACAAAAAAAAGTTACAACTAAGTTACGTTAAGAGTTACAACATTTGATTCTAATGGTAACGAAATATGTCATTTGCGAACACTACAATACAATACAATGAAGGTAACGTATTCACATCTTGTTTACTTCATACATAAACGAGTATCAATCGTATGTATGTAGAGATTATATTGAGATGAAGACAAAGTTTTTGACAAAAGATTTTGCTGATAACAAAATAAAAATGACAGAGCAAATAAAAATACTCTACTCATCATTTTTACTGTCACGCTTTCATGTGGTCTGACATTTTTAGTGACGAGGCACGCGTACTGTATCGATGTTTTTTATAGTCGATTTAATTTATTTGCGCGATCGTAAACGTCAAATGTGGAGCATCGATGTTCGTTCGAGATTATTATTTGTCGGTCGCAGAATTTAGGAGGATGCTTACCTCGAAATTATTGTTAATTCTCTATTTTTTATCGGACACATAATAATATTCCTATAGACTCCACCAATCCGCATTACAGCAGCGTGGTGGAGTATGCTCTAGACCTCCCGCAGATTTGTCTGTGAGGTAGACCCTTGCCCAACAGTGGGACGTCTTGCAGCAGCAGCAACACATCATATTCTAGTTTCACGTACATTTTGAATACCCAATAGTCTCTTTCACAGCCACAGCTGCAGAAGGTCTTCAGTATTCTCCACTACGATACTCCAATTTGAGATTGATTGAGATTTTGAAAGATGACAACACTGAGTTGAAAAAGACATCTTGATTTCATTGCCGTGACCGTTTGTCTCCTTTGATTCCTTTTCATTGTTATTTGGTGGTTGGATTGGTATCGAATATTAGTACCGTTTTGAACTTGGGACATTGATTCAATAACTCTTGAGCTTCACTGCAACAAAATAATGAATGATTTTATTCCCACAGATATATTAAGTCCATCTGGATTGATGTTTTCAATAAAAATAAATTTAGTGGCGATCGATATAAAAGCCATGGATTAAACGATAAAACCGCGGATAAACTCCAGTTCCCGTTATTTTACTACTCGAAGATCAGGTTATAGCGCGACCGAGCAGCCACGCTAATGTGCGTTATTAGAAACATTGTACGTTACGAGACTTGGTGTGAAGCTTGGAAGATTAAGGCTGGGAATACACGTCAGATTTTTCTCTCTGATAGTCGGATCCGATAGTCTGATCAGACAATCTGAAGGCACTCGTGCCATACATACTCGGACGTCCGACCCGACTATCGGATCGGTGTAATTGTACCGAATCCGACTATCGGAGAGAAAAATCTGACGTGTATTCTCAGCCTTAACTAGCCGTTGATTACTTCAGCTTTTTAACCGACTTTGAAAAAAGGAGACGATTCTACGTTCAACTATATGTATTTTTTTAAATGTTTATATGAAGAATATTTTAGTCTGAAATAAAATAAAAAATATAATCAAAGAAATGTCATGTCCCATCAAAGTGATGTATCAGTAGTAGTAAACATTTTCATGCAGTGTAACTATTGGAAAATAAAAGATTTTTACAACTAATTAACTAATTTTTCATATTTATTCAGTTGGTAATCACTTTCATCTTAATTTTAAACATAAATTAAATACGGATAATGATTAACAACTTGGGGTGATTGAGACTCCAATCTCCTGAGTAAAATTCAATCTCCTAATATTCTTTTGTATTGGGTGTTACAAATATCCATAGGTGGCGGCCGAGGCCTTACTATTTTTTTCTTCTGTATCTGTATCATCTGTATACACGGACCTGTGGCCCGGCACAGATAAGGCAGTTATACTTCGCCACGTGGTGATCATACTCGTAGAATTTACGCACATAAATTCATCAGTAATATTGTGTAAGCTGATTATGAGCTTCAGGTTCGAAGGCAAATGCTCAAAACTAATTTAAATATAAACCCCCATCTCAAAATTAATAATATCTATCTCCGTATAAACGCAAACATCAGACGACTCCCATTTCTTTTGGAAAGCAAAGAGTATTGCGAAATTAAATATGATTCGCATTCGTTTCTCCTTTCATAAGACCTATTCTTCCCGACAATGTAAATAACCTGACAGATTGCTTGTGAACTATACCAAAAGAAAGCGACTCTATGTGAAAAATGTAAGGTTGAAATTCGATCAAATTGTGTGCAGTTCACGAGTAGCGGGTTCGGTATCGAGTGAAAATTATCCGCATCCAATCCCTTTGAACCGATTTGTCGTGATGCAGTGTATTGTTCCGCTTCAAAGGTATATTTTTTTTTCCTCTTGTTATTACGCCGTGCCTGTACGAATTTGACGTTTTGATCAGTTACATAGGTATATTTAGTAGTGAATTAAAATGAAATTGAAATTTACAATTACATATTTGAATATGCCTGGTTGTTCTAGTGGTCGTTAAGTGCCACTGCTACGGTAAAGGTTTTGAATTCGATCCCGGGTCGTGCAATGTATTTATGACTTTTTCTAACTTAAAATTTCCAGTCGTAGCATACCACCTATTATAGAGGACAAACAAATACACACACACACACACAACAGGTAAAAGTTGTAAATATAAAAAAAAATCCCTTCGGGGTAATATAGGCATGATGTTATTTTAGTTAGAAGAAGAATAAAATTAAGAAGAATAAGTAGATACATTTATTTGCCTCCAAGAACTGACAAATCAACACAAAACGCTTTGATAAAAATAGCATAAATTACACAGGCAGTTCGTCTGTGAAAAAATATTATAATAGCTTGACATTTTAGCAGTGTTGGGGAAACAAAGTTAAAGTGTTAAGATGTTATATTTACTTGCAACCTATTTATCGCCTGCGCAGTTGCTCTAGTTTTAGGAAGTTTAAGAAAGTTAGTTTGCTCTAAGTTTAGTTTTATCAGCTTACATCTAGGCAATGTATGCTAACCGCTCTGAAAAAAGTATTAAAAAAAACTAGAAGTGACGTGGTTTGTGTTACCTGAAATATTAAATACGCATATACTCGTAGGTACGAGTACGTCATTTATGTAAAAAGAAAATTTCTTCTACCTTAAATTACGACTCAGCAAAAGCAAATTTAAAATCACCGGCATGCCATTTCTCTTTCAACCCAATTTGCATTTTATCACTATTAGCGTTGGTTTCAAAATTGCTTCAATCTGTATGCCGGTTTCCCTGTTTTATCTTCAACTCCCGGCATTCTAATTCTGTCTTTTATTTACTTCCTTAAATGTATGCAAATGTAAATGATTCCTCGCGATTGATGCTCTGTTGTTAGATTATCATCTACCTACTATATCTGTCTTTCTCGTCCCAAGTAGGTTTCTCATGGTTTCCCTTTCCCGCAATCTTAGAAAAAGTAATTTGTCCACCACGTATTCAATTTGTGCGAGCGAAATTTGGTATAATAAAATTATACAGTTCAACTAACGCTTCGATTACAGGATGACATTGTATAAGAGGATTGCGTTTGTAATTTTATTTATGAGGGGTGCATTGTACCTGTGGTTTCTAATCTCCCCAAATTGGGACAAGTACAAGCTTTGCGTATTATTCTTATACCATCTGTCGTTTGTAGGTCTTGCTTTGTGTTAGTTGTCACACAACATAACATATATACAACCTGTATTTTTCCGAAGGGGTAGTCCCACTGCTGGGCACGGGTCTCCGCCACATACACGCTGCTCCAATGCGGATTTGTGGAGGGTTTAGTGGCTAACCCAGTCGAATGTTCTTAAGCCACCCGAAGGTCTCCGACAAGGCTTAACGATTGTATCCACCATATAAAACAACCGGGACCGACGGCTTTACGTTCCCTCTGAATCACGGTAGCGGTGAGAACCGTGCCCAGCAGTGGGACGTCTAATGATTAGCTTCAGGAAAGCTTTATCGTAGCAGAATTATCATAATACTGGCAAACTTGATGCAAAATCTGAACGCACAAACAATATAAATTACAAAAGCATTAGAGTTTATCCACAAAGAGCACTATCGTTTATTGAGCATTGAGTCTTAGATAATGCTGCGCGCAGAGTTCGGCTTAAGCCTGAGTTCACACTGCGGACATTTGGATGAAAAAACTCACACTTCTTATGAAATATGAAATGAATTAATTTAATAATATATTTATCATTTACCTACCATTATGTATAAAGATGTTGAATTCATAATAAAATTTATCCTGCATACTCTATCGTATAATCCGCTGCGATAAATGTTATTTTCTGTACCTTAGTTAGGAGTAAGCTGGAGGCGAGTGCTTGCGTCTGGCATCCGTACGAGAGTA
>DWTT01002040.1:0-10582 GCA_018250895.1 Carterocephalus mandan | reverse complement strand
CAGTGGGACGTCTATGGGTCGCAGCGAGAAGCCACTACGAGAAGTTCATATTCATTTTTGCATACGTATAATTATGTTACGAGTACCAACTATCCATTAGCATGGTTATAATACCTCTCAGTCTAAAGTATATTAGTGACCTATATCTTACCTTGAAATCGCTGAAGCTTGGGAAATTCAAATATTTTATACTGTTACTACGAGAGGACTTTACTTTATAAGACGAATTGGGATATACAGACTATGAAGATGATGAAGATCTTTATGGATAGGTACTCATCATAACTAAATACCGAAATTAGTATGTATAGCTTCTTATTAGGTACATAAGAAATAATGAAAATAAACAATATGCAGAAATAACTTTACTGATTAAAACACCTACGACGAAGTAAAGCCAGGACGATGATTCAAAATTTAGATATCAGTATGTTTAGTTAATATACTTGACACATCCAAACTCAAATAAACATGGTTGAATGACGATCTGAGGACAGGGAAAATGTATTTAGATGGTTGGTCTTTGGTAATACCACCCTGACCACACTGAGGAACGCACCACGGTAGCAAGATAGCATAACTAAAAACGCTGTCAAATGTCCGGGGGAAGGGAATCAGGGAAGAAAAGCTTTGTCGCTCAAGCGATTAAGCCGCACTGGTATTAAATACAATTTTGGAACACTTCTCAACAAACCTTATATTACTAACGAGTACAAACTTCATATTAGCATGGTCCGAATAGGTATATTATTATGATAACTTAGGAAGAGTTACTTATGATATGGACTTTATGATATGGATTTTCTTGTAGAAAATATAATGAGCGAATAAACTAACTGGAAAAAAACTGAAGTTCTCCAAAGATTTAAATGTATACCAATTAATTGTCATTTCAGTTAGCCAGGGTGGGCCTTCTCATTATAAAAGTGCACAAGCACAATAATAGACTAGACATGTTTCTAGAGAAGGGAGGCACGTCAGATTAGCTGCAATCAAAAGAAACTCTTATTAGAATTATAGACAAACCAGATTCCTATTAGTGCTACAGTATGTGTCGTTGTTTTTTTAACATATGAAGTAAAATGATATACTCTTTATATTTTTGTGGAAGTACGGATGAATAATGGTTTGCATTCGTAGCGATCTATATCTAGAGAAAGCAGCTTTAGTATTGAATAGTGTACCTACATAAATACCTGGTGTCGATTCAAATAACATCCCAGAATGCTCCTAAGCTCCTACCTACCTAATAATGCATAAGGGCCAAACAGTTGTCACCATATCTTGACACTCCGACTCGCAGGAAGCGGGGAAAGCTGGCACACTTCATTACTCGCACATCAAACAATCGCGCCGCCGCCGCCATCTTGCCGGAAGAGACGTCACTGACGTCACTGACGTGCCGCGATCACTTTGATCCTACACAAAAATAACACTCTAATTCAAGCCCCGGACCCTTTGAAGCTGAGGTTGCAAATGTTTTAGCTTTAAATGGTGTATCTTTACCGTATTGCAGACAACTTTATGAAGCCAAAAAATTCTCTGTGAATATATTCAGTAGCACTAACTACTGAATATAATCATAGAGAATTAGATCTTGGAAGTTGGAAGAAGAGAGAAGAACTCCAATGTTTTTTTCAACAATACGGTGCGGTAAAACTATATTATCGTCAGGTGCATCTGGATCGTCTCTGTAATTTCATATTTATAATAAACATATTGTAAACACACGAGTATTAGTAGCATAACCTCACTGATCGTTGAACTATGTTTTGTATGTATGATTATATTTGTTATGTATGATTATTTTCTCATGTTGCTAGTTGGTTTAAATATATACGCTGTAAACTTTCTGACACAGCATAAAATGTTATCTCATCTGTTAACAGTACATCCTAAAGCATAACCGCGTAGGTACGCTCAATGTACACCCATGTTTACAGCTCAACGTATTCCACTCGTATTACGTCGCATAACAAACATGCAGCATGAGTGCGTAACAAAAAGCATATCTTTAGGTACCTCGTAAACATAACGCAATATCATAAACCACAAGCATTTCCCCAAGTCCAAGATAACAATGCTCAAATCAGTGTAAATACGATTTAAGTCAAGCAATAAACGAAATAAATGTTGAGGTAGGGAGCATATTGAATTACTAATAATATGATGTAACGCCCATTGGGGCTTTTATATAGAATAAAAGTATTGTCCAATTTTTGATCGCAGTGAAATGCAATTACGGGTAATACGAACTAGATTTTTATTGGAAAGTTATAAATAAAGTATGGTTACATACTACGGTCTTTAGCTACCTATATCAAATAATAACATTTCATAAAACTTACTGAACCACTATTAAACTACCATATGATAATGTTACAACTATGAAATTACATTTTGGTAGGAATTTGTTATTATTGGTATGTATGTATTTACAATTTTGTCTGACCTTATTCGAAATCGTGATCTAAGTTATGTATAACAATATGTATGTAACCTAATTAAAAATTTTTTTGTTCTTTATGGACTACACTTTATCATACCAAAAGGTTTTTATAATTTTATACAATATAAAATTCCCCTTAAATATTGAATACTGATAAGGTCTACCAAGCACAAAAACGACTAATCCCAATCTAATTCACTTGATTTCTTCACACTTTTTATAAAAACCACGCACCGTCGCATTTAAAAAAGTTGACGCGTTTGTTCCAATAAATCTTATAAACAACAAAACGTATATCACTAAATCATGTGGCTATTCAAAACAGTGACTTCTTGATACAGAAAAAGTTTTGGGACTTGGTTAAAAAGTGTGTCATCTCCCATCACAAGACAAAAGGTGATACTTAATTGACGTAGAATAGAATAGAGGTACAAAGGCGGCGGGTGTCACACCTTATCAGCGGAATTAAGGGCATATTATGTATGTTGAAAGGATTACACAGGTGTCCAGATAGCCGAGACTCGGGTGCGGGATGAAAAACGTTGTACCAGAATGAATTAAATTAAATGTAAAAATGTATCATATTTATAGGCTTGTCGCTACCGCTCGTATCTGCGTCTAATGATATGGGTGTTCCTTTTTTGAAACGCTATTTAAAATGTAAAAAACATGTCGCATGATACTAATGTTCCTCGGTTTTTATTTTATCTATAAAAATACGTGATATTTATAACATAAAAACACAATTTCAATCCTAGACTATTTTTAATAAAAGCAAACAACATTGAACATAGTCAATTTCACGTAAGTGTCAATTACAGTAATTTACACACCGACACAGATTCACATTCATAATATATCGTTGTAAACAAAACCATTTTCTATGAAAGTATCTAGACGTCATGTAAACCACGATGCTTTTGAGATTAGAGCGTGTCTTTATTATAACTATTACACAGAAGATAATACAAGTGCTTTTCAAATCTATTTTAAGACTTCCACCATCCATACAAAACATTTCCACGATAATACTTCACCATACCTATTCATGTACAATTAACCTCCATCAAGGAAACGAGAATGTCATTAGCGATGCACTTTGTGTCGTCTCGCGTTACCTGTCACCTCCAGCCATTAGCTGACCTCCCACGTTCTAACTTACCCCATGAAACTTACCCTCGAAGTCTTACAACTCCACAAATACGTGAAATTCACTCGGAGAATAGTGCACCGCCTCTGTTCCCTGCACATAAGGATTATTCTATGTTCGCCGATCGTTCAAAAGCTGCAGATGTTGAGAAAATTTGGTGACCCATAACTTGTCATTTCCTCCGTGATTACTCCCGTAAATAGCTCTCCGTTTGCCGCGGCTGACAAGCAACATTGCTTGTCATAAGTGAGTGTCGATTTCGATATTTCGATATGTCGGTGTTTTGTATCAATGTGTTCCCTCACACCAATGTTTTGTAGCGAAATGCAAGCTCATATTAAGGCATAGAAGTGCTAACTGATATTAATATTTGTTTAATACAATCAGAAATCTAGATCACACTCTACTTAATGTACTATTACTCTGTATTCATTATTTTGGTAAATAATGGAGTCCGACAAAAAATATTTAACTTCGTTTACATACTTTAAAGATTTGAAGCCCTCTGGCTATGGCCATATTTGTTGTGAAAGTTAAAAAAAAGCCTTGCAATTGAAGTTAAACTTAATGACACATCACGAGACCATGCCTGTAAGCTATGGGCGATAAAATATTCGTCATCACAAGCCATCACTGACTCACTATAGAGTTCGTATCGTTATCTGTACTTTTAAGAAATGGTAACGAAAATAATTTCTGATGTAAAGTCAAAGTACAAATATCAAGTAGCGAGAGATGTAGATGACATATTTAGACCATTCTGACCATGTGCGGTTGTGCAGAATTTACATGGCTTCGAGAGAACTCTCTGGCATGCAGGTTTCCTTCGTCTATACAACAGGTGACAGTTAATTACTTAAAACATATCTATTTTAGTCAGTCATTGTTGAGTAGCACTGGGATTTATTTTGTACCCTGACTTGTTTTAGAAACCGCTGTTTAGAAAGGCTAACTTCAATTACAAATTATTTTAATAAATTATCATTATTCTCGAAAAACGCTATGTAGCGGTAATAGAACAAGGGGCTTATTCTGTGCAATTCGAATAACAATGTTCGCCGCAGGAAATGACAATTATTTTTGGTCCAATCCTTAAGGACTGAGAGAATAGCTCCTCTTTCACACGCGCAGAATTCAAGAGTCCTTTGTATGCGTGGACACGACGCAGCGAGACAAAAAATGTCCATTCACAAAAATAGGTTAGTCGCGAAACTTGTTCAGGTGCATTGAACACATACCGACATCACGTTTACGGTACCTACATACTTGCGCTAATTTAACTCGTATTGTAACGGCATACTGCACAATTCACTTTGTCTTTTCACGAACCATTTGTTACATTTAAATGACACGAATCGTGAATCATGTCATGTTGATTCATTGATAAATTCACAGGTAAGTGTAACATTTTAAAGAGTAAATGTTATGGTATCAGGTATAATGATTCCCATGCACAGAATATTTGGCAACGCAACTCCATAAGTTGATATTATTATAAGCCTTTTTATTTTACTTTAAATTTGTATTACTTTATGGGTGACCGCTAGTGATAAAATTTCATGGTCGCTTCCGTACTTCAGGCGGCACGTTAAGCCGTCGGTCCCTGTTGGTTTAAGCCTTATCGAAGGCCTACAGATTCGACACTAGATTGGCCACTAACCCTGTCACCAATCCGCATTGGAGCAGCGTGGTGGACTATGCTCTAGACCTCCTGCAGGCTGTGTCCGAGACCCGTTCCCAACAGTGGGACGTCGGTTTTTAGGCATTACATACAATAAAGTTATCTTTAATAACTTTAATAGGTTTAAATTGGCTTAGGTTTTACCATGGGTTTAACACTTCAGCCGCCACGGATTCACGATAAAAACTTTTTTGCCTTCATTAGGTTTGTTTTATCTTCATTTTGGCCGCATCTCCGTCTCCGGTAATATGGAGGTGTTGGATTAATTGTAATTGTTTTTTTTTTATTACATATGTATACGATGTAGGCGGACGCAGTTTCCTATCTTCAGGAAGTACCTACGTATCCACCATTGACCCTCCAATAAAAAGTACGTATCTATCATTAACCAATGTTAAGATGCAAGAGCATCACCAAAGGAACGAATCTTTCGTAGGAGCCTAGAAGGTCGGCGGTACAAAATAAAAAAAATGTGAAGGAACAAAGCCACGCTGTCTGCCAGTGGACAGGTATATGACGGGGCACATTTTATTGGTTTTCCGAAACATTCCCTGCCCTATTAATAAATGAGTGGCGGGAAAAAAACCGTAGAATCCATTTGTCAGGAGGCTAGTGATTTATGGGCGAGGACTTAAGGGATTCCTAGAAGGAGGACGTTTTGTTCTATTTGCTTACCTGTCAGGTTGATTTAAAACGGGAATAGCTTGGCTTCAGGGTTAAAACACCTATCCTTGTGATTTATCTGACGACGTGGACAATTTTTCTGCATCTACAGACTGCAGTCGACGTGAGAAAAAGTCGCATTACAAGTGTTTGACTCCTTGGTTAAACTTTGTTGAAAGTAAAAATATTTTTGTGGTAAAAACGTTTGACACATTTACATTTAGAAGTTTGACTAGTTTTTTTATGATTTGTCCAACTACAACTTCCAGTAACTCCTACCAAACTACTACTGAGACCAAAGACTTCCAGTTAACTGTATAAACTAGTCTAGTATTAAGAACCTTATAAATATATAAATTTTGACAACATATAAAAAGAGTGATTTACACTTTTTTTTTCATAGATACAGAAAATTGGCACACTAAACTCAAAATGGGCAATGGCAACGTACCTACAATTTGACAACAATACTTACCGCAAAAAATCTGTGTCACACCGCGATACGTGTCCTGGTTTAAGCGAATAAGGGTCCAGGGCAATCAAAACTTAAAGTGGACTAAACATTCCATACATTCCTTGCAGGTAACGTCACGCTTTAGAAAAAAAACAAACTGATGGTATCGTGAGACATGGAACGTATCGGCAGCGTGAGTTGCGATATCTTCGACAAGCACATTATTAAAGTAACAACTACTTACACAGAAGTGGAAGAGTACCTACTGTACTTACTTAATCTTGGTATCAACGCGTTATATTTTTTTTGTCTATTATGATACAAAATAGACAAAAAAAATGTAGGTAGATATGTCATAGTCGTGTTTGTATATCGACGTACATATTGTATCATATACAAAATATAACGTTTAATGCAATCGCTGCGACCCATATACGTCCCACTGCTGGGCACGGGTCTCCCGTTTAATGCAAAAGAACGTAAAATACATTGGAAATTTTTCTGCGTAGTTTTTGACTAAATTCGAACAAATTTCAATGCGTTAGCTTTCTTTGAGCTGCAGGCGCTGCAGCGGTCTCTAAGAATTACAAAACTTTCCATTTCTACGATCTCCATTACAGAATGTTCCCCTCCAAAAAATAAAGCAAATAATGACAAGTTCGATATAAAACAGCATTCCCTTTCTTCATGAACTGGACAGTTCATGGACTGTTCAAATTACCGATATCGCTTCGTCACGCCGATACGATCGATACGTCGTCGGTATCACACCGCGATCGCTCCGTGAAATGTGCTGACATCACGTAGGTGTTAGTTATCGAACGATTTTGAGAATATACCTTCAACCACCGCTATAACGTAAGCCATTTTCTTCTCGTTAATTCTTCATGGTTTTTCGCACGGTACAATTGTGAAAACCTTAGTATATTTGTAGAATAATTTTAATTCGTTGTATGTTATACAGTTATCACGATCTCCTGTGATATGTCTGCTCCCAAAACAGAAAACCTAGGGGTGATAATTATGAGGTGATAATTATGAGAATCTATCTTTTTGAGAATCTGTCCTATGAAAATACAAACGATTTCACCTTATTTATTATAAGTATTTATCTAATTCAATCTTGTGTCGATCCTTTCATTTGATACTTTTTGTCTTTACCAAATATCTACGCTGATTTTTAAGATATGTACTTACAAAGTCGAGGGCGCTAAAGAGTTACTCGTGATTTAAAAATATACCTACTGAGGTTTATATTCACCAGTTCGTGATTAACATAATAATATTTCCCTCGAAATACTTGATCTGAGCTTATCCGAACGCAATGCCTCGAGAGCAACGGTCCCCGGAAACCCATTGTTCAATGGAGCTCCAAAAATATTGGGACGCGCCAAATCTCTCGTTTAATCGAAAACGTTTCAGATTATGCTCAAACAAAAAATAGTTAGCTAATCCGCGGCTTCTTTGATTCTACCATTGAACAGAGATAGAAGCATGTTTGTTTCTGAAGAACTCTTTAAAAAACCTTCGGATTACTTATTTCTGCGAAAAGTCGTTGGGCTGTAAGGATAATGTTCTCTTATGGTCCGGGAACGAATTACTCGCTGAGGGATAAACTCGCCTCTAATTTCGGAAGAAATCCCGTGATCTGTAATCCAAGAAAAAATTACCCATGTACTAAGAAGGTTCGTGGAGATAAATAAAATCTCTATCTCGCGTAGGTACCTACTTATGTATCGCTCGGAAATTACCTCTTTGTAGCTTTTATTATCTGCCTACTAATCACCCTGATAAGATCAAACCAAGACCAATCATCCATACCAAACGGTGCTGTTTAAATAATTATTAACAATAATTAAAATTGCATTATTAATGACCCTCACGCCAAAGAGTAGATTTCGACTCAGGTCGGATCCTTAATGAAATAAGACGAAGCGTGATCGATCAAAATAATAATTAATAATAGATCGGATTCGAGTGTCGACTGTGATGGATCCCGGCACTTAGTCATCGCGTTTAATTAAAAATGGCGGCTTAAATTAACGGTTACATTTCAAATTTTAGGCTGCGTCTTGTCATTATCGCGTTGTTCACATTTTGTACCGTGTCAAGTCCCTTTTGTTGCACAATCCACGTGCGAAGGCGGTTCAGAGATAGATAAAAGTGGACAGATGGTCATGGTATTGCGATATCGTTTTAATCATCAATCAAGCAAAGTTTTAGACTTTCGTCAATTTCATTAGTCGATTGCGTTCCTAACGTAGACAATTAGGTAAAATAGCGTACAGACATCCTTACATCACTGAAAGTATAAGTAACTGAGTAACTCAATTACATATTAGAAGGTAAAAACTTAATATAGAATCGAATATTGAACACGAATATAACGAATTATTAATTAAACATAACATCGTTAAATTTGTGGAACATAGTTGTGTAGGTGTTAAAACTTTGGCCTATCGTACCGAACGTAGGGAGAATTATTATAGCAAAATATTTTTGAGACAATGATGTGGATGTGGACTAATGGATTGAAGGGGAATTGAATTTTCTTTTTTATTCTATTATCAATGGCAAAACAAATATAGAACAGTAAATAACCTCATTAACAATTTTGCCTGACGATTTTGCACGTGCGTATTATACGAATCAAAGATAATAAAGTATTGATCAAAACTGTAATACAATTTATGTTTTAATTATCGATCTAAGACAGACCCGTCAGGTGGTTACGTAATTAGATTAGCCGATATCCCGATAGCCAGCGCAGTATAATTGCGGCGCGCATCGAGTGACGTACGCCGCGGGGTACTCTGCGCCCGCGCCGCCATTCTATACCGAATTTTATGGATAAGGCTTTGGCTTTGTATATGATACAGACATAGGTGTATCTAAAGCTATACTAGCCATGTGGTTAAAATTTGGCCTTAAGGCCTTAATAATAATCATGAAACACATTTTTTGCCATAACCATTAGGAGGTACAACAAATACCTATATGTGATAGGTACACGTTCTACTCGTTGTCTATGCCGCTATAACATTCTCAACCTTTTTTTTTATCGCTGGGAAATGCAATTACGCATCCCACCCATACCTTGTCGGACAGGTGGGTATGTGGGACTCGCTGATATCAGAATACCCACTAAAACCCAGCGGCACCCTCAGCGTTGATAAGAGACGCCACGGGATCGCTGGCGCATTACTACTGTGGCAATTATGCCACGGTAGTAATGCCCCATAGAATATTAATTCTCAACCTACCGTGTCATCTTGAATACAGTGTTTGTAGATATAAATGTTAATGTTGTCTAGGGTTCTGCGTCTGCTCCGCTACATAGCTCCGTCATCCTAAATACAGACACTCCAGATTTAAATATTCCCAATACCTAGTAATAATACTAGCTCCGGCTTCTTCTTCTCCTTTTTCTTCTTCTTGCCGCGCCGTGCTTAGTGTATTAAGAGTGGAAACAGAAGTTAAGCCTTGTCGAAGACCTTCGGGTGGCTTGAGAATATTCGACACTGGATTGGCCAATAACCCCTCCACCAATCCGCATTGGAGCAGCGTGGTGGAGTATGCTCTAGACCTCCCGCAGCTGTGTCGGTGGGGTAGACCCGTGCCCAGCAGTAGGACGTCTATGGGTCGCAGCGAATTCCGGGTTGTAAGAAAACTGCCATGTTATATCCATAGTAAGCTTTCGTGAGGCAATATACCGGCCGACGGGAGGTGGTCGCGGCGCTGATAGAGATCGACAGATTATTACATTAAACCTGCTCTAGGTTCACAGAATGCCGCTTCACGCCTCTGCAAAATGCAGCTCTGTTAGATAAGCTTGGTATCCGAATTGATGGTTATGTACAAAATATATGTACCTACATCATATAATAGGTGTATCTCTCTCGAAACTCACGCATCTGTAGTTGAGCTGGTGAAGGGGTGAGTGGCTGAGTGCTAGACGTTTCCAAGTCTCCGAGGAGACTTAACGACTGCTATAATATAATAAGGATCTACGATTTTCGAATAGAAAGAGAACGCTCAACAAATTGTCTACTCGACTCTCGACGAAATTCTCTACTCTACTGTCACATTATGTATATTATTTATTTATTACTAGTGGACGCCCGCAGCTTCGCTCGCGTAGAATTAGACCCATTAACGACGTCTGTCCGCGTTCGGGTTGCCCAC
>DWTT01002039.1:0-10591 GCA_018250895.1 Carterocephalus mandan | reverse complement strand
ACATCTATCCAGCCGTTTAGGAGGAGTTCACTGTCATACACACGTACACAAGAAATATATATATTAAGATTAAGATTCATCCTATAAAAAACAAATGTACTGTATTTAATTGATGGCAATTTAAAAAATATTGCTTTGGCAATATCAGTAAAAGTATATAAAGTATAGTATAATATAAGTATAGTATAATAAAGACTTCCTACTATCAGTCAAATTTAAACTTACATAATTCTATTTATAATTCTCGGTATTTGAACTCAAACAGGAAGTATTGAGCCATGTCATCATGTCATATACTTTGTTTATTAATGTGAGACTATATTTAAAAGTAACCATATTAATTTCACTTCGTTAATACAGACATAATTTCAAAGAACATTCCAATAATAGCATTATCAAATAAATAATCATTCAGCGTATTTAGTTACCCTGAAAGATATTATCGTTATCGGAATAAATAAATGTCTTCTGGTAAATTTAACTCGGATCTTTAGGCCGGATCGCGATGTGGCCGATATCTTGCCCGCACGCGGTCAGGGATCGACCCGTGAAAGAGTCGACAGATGAATTAAATAGATAAGCCTCAAAAAAGGATGCTGAAGGGACGTAATGGTTATCATACTATATCTACGTAAGATATATCCCTCGCTTAATAATTTAGAGACATAATTAACACCCAAAGAGTAGAATGCTGGTAGACAGTAATTTGAGTAATTATACCCTGTGTATAAGGCACCTATTTGTTTTTGTCGCAATGAGAATTTAACGAATAGTATAGCACTCGGGTAGGCGTCTAAGATAGTCCCCTAATATTGTCTTTAATCAGAACGTGTAATTATGCTCCGTATATCGTATACCTAATGCTTTTATGTTGTTGGAAAATGAAAAGAGACTAGAATTATTTTATATCGTCTATTGTGCGTAAATGTATTTCATTATTATAATATACACTGCAGGACATATAATACGGGGTTTCATTATATTTCAAATGATACCAATGATTAATGACCTGTTTAAACGGTTGAACGATTTTTGTTCAATTGACAGTAAATCCTTGGCAACTTCATAAATAAATAATTTAAATCTCCCTCTTTCAAACACGAGAAAAGGGTATCAAATTTTGTATTATTTTCTTGCTCTGTTGATATCCTTTGGGATCAAATGGGATGTACTTGTGTATATTTTTCATATCAACATCGTTATGATTAATGATATTGTCACAGTTAAAATCGTGTGGTATGAATTTAATGTTAATGGTTGAGTGATATTTTTCAATGATAAGCTTTTACTGTGATAACCTAGCATGTTTAAAAATAAATAAATAAATTGAGGATTATTTTAGTAGTCGGTAAGCTAAAAACTTACATGCCTAACATAAAATATAATATAACCCCGACTCTGAGTTCTGAGAAAAATGTAGTCGTGCAAGCTAAGCCGGCCTTTCCACATATCCAAACCGGTTCTGTAATAATGTCTTCATTACTGAATCAACTCTACATTATTCACATAATGATACTAACTCAATTTAATTTATAATACTTAACGAAGAAAGGTGATATTTTTTTCTAATAATTCCTCCGAACAACAATTTTATTTTAACATTAGACAAGCTTACAAAATACACAAGAACACGCTTCCATCCATTTTGTTTGTTGCCTACTCAAGTTTCAAAATGCGGCATTTTACATTAACGCGCGTAGGTATCTTTTGTTAGCGCGTTAAACCTCGTCCGCCCCAAATTGCCAAGACCGAGATGGGAAAGTAAAAACTTGTACCGAATTCAAAATAATTTCATCAGTGAATGTCTTAGGTATTTCGGAAACATTATTTTATACGAGTTCATTAAGCGGATTTTAATCTGCGCGCATATCTGTCGATCTCATTTCGCTCCACAATTACAGCGTTACTGCCCATTGCACGACAGGCTTCGCTTATTATGAGCGAAGAATGTTTAGAAATTTCATCTGACAACCCATTGAGGCAGCCCTTCGAATTGTGCGAAGGTGTTCCGATTCAATGGTAGGTGGAATGGGGTACGAGTATAATGAAATTTAGCCTCGATAAAGACCACTGAGCCCGTAACACAATACTTGATGTTTCCTTCGCAGCACGTATCCATGACACGCCATTAAACCTCCTAAAAATATCTGCCGACACATCTCTGGTAGTAAATTATACTTGACCGCGATTTAATTAATGGACCATTGTATCGACCACAAGGCATTTTCCGTGGTCAAATACTTGTGACAGCTAGCCAATACCAATATAATATCCTAAAGCCAATAACTACAACTCAAAAATGTGTTTTTTTAAAGTTTTGCCTGTCTGTATCTCCGGGCATCATGTTTTACGAGTTTTATCTCGAGGACGGATTTTCACGTAACTTAGTTGTGTTTTCATCTTCTCAATCTGAAGAATTGTTTCCCTATGGTGTTTGGGCATAGTTTGGCCAGAAATATCTACAAGGAGTATAGAAAGCAACAAAAAACTACACGCATGCGAAGCTGCGGGCGTCCTCTATTAATTGATAAATTACATCAAAAAATAATTTTCTTCACTAGTTTAAACATGGCCATATTGCAATTTGAGTAATTTTGGGTAAGTATAAAATAAAACAGATTTATGCTAATTGGGTGGGCAGAGGAGATACGGCTCAGCTTTGAATTATTAATAACCTAACGGCGGTATTGTAAGCTCCTTAGGGCTGAATAAATATCGACGGTTGATAGGTAGCTGCAGCCTAAATAGAAACACAAAGCCGCTTGTAGAAAATTCACAAAAGGGTACCACATCTTTTTGTTTTGGTCAGGTTTATTGTAAGACGTGCATAATGTTTGAACTATTCGTTACAAATCATGAATGAGCACAACGTAAGTGCGCAAGGTGGTTTGAATATTAGGTACAAAAATATATTATCTAATAAAATATATTCTGAATACTTTAATTATTAGTATTATTATAGTATTATTCTTATAGAGCATGAGCACCTCGAGATGTCAACGAAATCTATTTTTCTGCTGAACTTGTAATGTAGTTTTTATTTTAGACACTATTCTTATTCATTTATGTTTACATTAGAGCAAGCAATGTAACATGTAATGAAGATTCATTGTTTTGTTTAATTATTTTAAGACAGATTTGAAAGAGATAGTGTTAAGAGCAGCATGCAATAAGTTATTAATACTGTTCGGTTACATAAACCTCAAGTCTAATTAGTTTCTGGAGTACAAAATCAATTAAATGTTACTAACGGGGGCCCAAACCGCAGCCTCAAGAATTGCTCTGGGATGATTCAAAGGGACTAACAACTACTCTGAAATAATATAACTGCAAATATATTAGACTCATTAATTCATATGGCGAAGGCTTGATTAATTACTACCCAACACACTAATAATTTAGTCAACAAAATTTACCTTATACCTATTATATAGATGTAAGGTAAATAATAATGAGACATGAAAAATTGTAATTGGTTGTATATCTACGAATTATTTGTCGTGTTGTATGTACATCAATCAAATTTTACAACAAGTATGTTTGTCGATAGCCTAGTTTGTGATACGTAGGGAAATCATGTAAAATTTTATTTCGAGTTTGACGGCCAATGTTAAAGTGACTTTGCATGGATTTGACATACTTTTTTCAATATTCCTGGTCGCAATGCAACTCTATGCCACAGAGAAATAATAAAACATTAGTGTGTTATACTTATATCCATTCATCCATCAGCCTTTAGAAGTCCACTGCTAGACATAGGCTTAATCGGTGCCACTCCTCCCGCTCCCGTGCCTTCTGAGTCCAGCGGTTACCCGTCAGCTTTAAGTCATCAGTCCATCCAGCTGGAGGGCGGCAAGTGCTCCATTTTTTGAGTTGTGGTCTCCACTCCAGGACTTTTGTTAACCACCGGTTATCAGTCCTTCGAGCGACGTGGTTAGCGATGACTACTTCAGCTTGCTAACTCGACGAGCTATGTCGGTAACTCTCGTTCGTCTACGGATTTTTTCATTACACTTTTGTCTTCAGGAACTGATAATTTTGTCATTTTAATTTTGTAATTCTCATAAGTTTGTTTCTGAATGATTCTGAATACTGAAACTACAAAAAAAAATTTGTATACGCACTGGATTTTCCAGCCGTTATCGATTCAGACAGCATTCATTTACTTTCATCTCGTGTTAAAGAAAATGAAATCGTCTGCAGAAAATATTATCAATAGTTACAACCGCAGTCAACCAGCCCGCACTGGATTCTGTTCACGTACGAAATACACGTAAACGTCTGCTTTCAGTATTATTGATACAAATAGAGATATCAATTGTTTTGGACAAGGAGATATAACAATGTGGCAAGTAATTCTCTGGTAGTATTGAACTACGAGGGGTTGGATTCATGGGGCTCAGCTTGTTTTAGTTTTGTATTTTGAACACTTTTGCGGACTCTGTGAGTATAATATTATTTTCGAGATACTCATAATTACCTTTTGTACGTAATTGTTCTTTTAAATAATATATTATATACCTATTTATTACATGTATCAACTGTTGTAAGTAGAAGTGACTCTATTATTCATTTACAAAAAACAATTATTTTATAATAATTTATAAATTTGTTTATTGAAATTTTGTTTGTTTCTTAGTTTTTATGGTAAGTAGGATTTTTTTAGTGGTTTCACTTCTGAATATGAAAAGGTACTGATACATACATACCATACCATAATACCAAGGATACTGATACATTGGAGTTTCTAAAATTGTCAGTCGTGAGAAAATCGAAAGTTTAAATATTTTATTCTACATATTCAGAATAAGGTTTATGTTGTTTTCTGTTTCTGATGACAAGATTATATATAAGGATATGTATTCTTTCAATAAGTCTCCAATAAGTTTAACTTTAACCTTAATTTATTTAGTATTGTTTGCGTACCTATTAAACTTTATTTAAACTATCATGAAGGCCTTAAATAAAAATTGTATGCTTAACAGATAACAACATTTTATTAGACACGAATTTATTTCTTTTTTCATCATGTAGGTGGGTTTTTACATTTAGTAAGGTAGGTACTTATCAAATGTCACTGTATAAATAAACCATCCTTGCTCTATGGTAAAGTGCAGCTTACAATGGACATTAAGCTTTTCATTCAGATTAAATTGTTAAGTTAGCGATCAAGAATGAAAAATACCTAATCGATAATTTATTTGTGTAGGTAATGATTCTAATTTCAGACAGGTCAGATGTTTCGTTCAGGTAGATTAGTATTCACTATATTCCAAATAAACTTTTTGTGTAAAGTAGGATAATATTGTTCCCTCTCTTTGGTAAAATAGTAAATTTGTTTATTTATAATTAAAAAAGCTAAAAATCACGTTTTTGTAGATAGCCGACTATCGGTTAACTACAAAAGCTACTACAAATCATGAAGATCCTGGTCAGGATGATAAGACAAATTATTTAAATTATTGCAATGTCATCGGTGCTTTGGTTTTGAAGATGAAGGTGAAAATCAAGTTCAAAGATTCCGTTACGTACATACCAAGCTAATAAAAGCGTATTAAAAAGAAAATTTATTCGTAAGTATATCTGTAGATAAATAGGTAAATGCTTGTATTTTCTTAATGAAAGCAACTAAACTTTGAGACATTTAGATATCATATTAATTTTATTCGAGTAGAAAAGTATATTTTTAAATATTGTCTTGAATTGCAGGCTAAATATAGTAAAAAATGATGATTTATTTTTACTGAATAACAATTGAGCGTACATTATTAAAATTAAAATAATGTTTATGTTGATTGTTGTTTTTATGTACATATTTTTTATAAATATAATCGTCATTTATCCGATATAAATGACGATTTTGTGTGCTTTATTATACTCTTACAAAACATTAACATTTAGTAATAGCAGTATAAAAATTTATGACATTTTAAATCCTACTCCTAGTGTCTAAACATAATGAGAATATGCAACATGATCGTTTATACCTACTGGATTTGGGACTACATTTTGTAATTTAAATTATCTACAGTGGTTAAATTTGCCACTATTTTAGTACATACAATACATAAGTACATACAATAAGGTTAATTGGGATATATGATGGAGAACATAAGATTGAAAATAAGGAATCGTTTATTGTAAGTGTTCTTTCTGTACTTAAATTTTAACGTAATCGTAGAAAGTCAACTTAAAAAAATAAAAGTCTTGAGTCAAATTAGGTGACATAAGTACAAACTTAAAATTCTCAGAAAATCTGTTAGAATTACTATACATACTTAATATAATAATTACTAGAAACACTATAGTTAAACGTATAAAATAAATATTTTGTAATAGATATAAATGGTTTTTAATAGAATATACTGGTACAGGGATATCGGTGTCTATATTTAGGATGTTTCTGGTTATACTTGGCCTCTATTTGAATTTATTTATAACTTAAGGTTGTTCAACCCTGTGAGCTCTATGTAAGTGTGAAGAATGATAAAAATAATTGATTTATATTAATATACATATTTGAGCTTTTAGACACGATAACAATGTAACGATTTTAAGTGGTTTAATAGATTTTTCAGTACAAACTCAATATTCATAACAATCTTAAATGCACCAAAATATAAGCCGGAGTTTTGGTTGAAATGAAACTAAATGTCAGGCGGAGCGACCAACCTCCGTACCGTAGTCCGTTGAACCAAACACGTTGTATCACAAAAAAATAAACAACACCAATTGTCATTCATGAAACCAGTCACTATATTTATTTAAAACCCATATATCACGTGACAAAAATCATTTATTACGTAAAACAATATTAGGATAATATAAGTTTTGAGTCGTATAGTTCCGAAGAAGTTAGACCCGATACCCGTACACACGTCAGACGGGTGTGCCGGTCGGCGCAGAACTAACTAACTAACCCGCCGGTTTGGTTCCATTCCGTACAAAACTTTTAAGTCATGGAGACGGGCAAAGCTATGTCGCGCCTCTACAACTCACGCACACAGCCGTGTTTGACACCCTATGCACTAACACCAAGGCGAGCTTCCCAAGTTCACTAAATAGACGAACACAAACACTAATACACGCCAACACCGTCTACCCCCTGTTCATGAGACGCGGAAGCGAGAGAGCAATATCAACAATGTATTTAAGCGTATGCGTGCGAAAGAGAGTTGGCTATTGAACAGATGTATATCATTTCACGCAGGTAAGTTTTGAAAATGTTGGTGTATGAATGAGACGGCTGTACAAATTTAGCTTAAGCAAAGCCGGTCGGGTGCGAGAAGGACAGGAAGAGTTCAAGTCACCCACTATGCATTCCTTCCTGATACCGGCGCGCCGTTACCTTTCGATCGTTCAAGTGGCAGATGAAGCTTTCAGGGTTACCACGTTTTACTTGAACAATTAGCTTTACCAGTCCACAACTTCAACCGTTGTAGTTTTTATTGAATTGGTACGAAATATATCATAGTTACTCATTAAATATTTTTTTAAATTGTTTGCTAGGGCATTCTGTAGGATTTATTTAAACGGCAGAATTTAAAGATACCTCAGGGATGTATCACAAAAAATGTCAAAAAAGAGAAAAAAGAAAATTTACTTATTTCAGTCAACTTTTATTGAGTATTATTGCCTAGTCAATGGCAATAGGTACCTACATAATAATGAATAAGGCATATCAGATTAATTGAAATACAGGTTGACATTTAATAATTGTTTCTTATCCAATTAATCTCCAGTAAAAACATAGGGAACATTGAACGTTTTGCACTCCTGGTCGCTCATACATAAATGCTTGAATTTCGATAGTTAGATTTTTTTATACATACGAAAGTTCAGACCATGAACCATGCGATTTCTTATTTCGCAAAAAATAAATATTTGATGAGAGGTATGACATTTATGGGGCCAGAGACGTCGTGATAACTTTCAAATAACTCGTGAAAAATATGCCCTTACACTAATGGTCCTCATGTTTTCAAAAATGGTTTGACCTAATGAAAAAGTGTCAAAAATGAAATATAGAGTATTCCGAAAAGCAGTAAATATGTTACTTTACATGTAAATTGTTTTATTTAAGAATTACGCAAAAGTTTTAGTGTAGGTACCCTACGTATATGAGAAATACCAATCTTAAGCCTGGTAGGTACGTTGTTGGTAAAGATTTTTACAGTCACTCGTGCCAACTATTTATTATCTGTCTATTAGCTATTTAATTTGGTTGAAAAAAAATAGAGATAAAATAATTGGAAAAATAATTACTTTGTTACAATTAGTTATAATATATCGTAAAAAAATTGAGAATTATTACATTAAATTCAAACTCAAGCAGCTTTTCTAAGTTGTAGGTGCGATTTAAGAAATTAAATGTTTCTTGCTGTAACGGTGAAGGACTAAGACCCAATCCCTCCCATTCTGAAAGGATGTGCTCAACAGTGGGACAAAGAAAGGGTTTTGGTGGCGGTGGTTATATCAGAGATTTATTGGAGAAATTAATTACATATTTCAAAATAGCAAATAAAATGACTTTTACATACATGCAAAAATAAATACACAATATTTATCACATTTATGTACTTACTTATTAAAAAATATTTACATAACTTATTTAAAATCAATATCACAAAAAAATGTTTTTGTCAACCCTGCACGAAATTGTCACGGACTAGCAGGTACAAAGACGTAGTACGTTTGATGCATTGCGACTGCAAAATTTGGACAAAATCTTTACGTATACTTATTGTATATGAAATGCTAAATGACTTGTTAGACGGGCCTCTTGGCGCAATCGGTAGTGATCCTGCCTGTTACGCTAGCTCAAAGTGTGTAACAATGGTTGCGGCTTATGGGTGATCCTGCATGCTCGTTTGTTGTTATCTTAGATTTAAAAAAAAGTAAGGACTACTCAATCTGTTAATCATAGGTTTATTTATTAAGTTTTAACATCACTTTCACATGTAAAAACATTTTAATTTTAAAAACTTTCATAAGTAGGTATATCAAAGTCGATCATTTCACAAAGTCGATAACTTTAGGTACAGACCTAATGAAAGAAAAATTTTATTTGTGCAGCATGATTACAACAAAGAAAACACAGAGCTAACTACACACACAATAATAGTCTAGTATTAAAAAAAATTACAGCTTATGTCTAAACGTTATCCCCGTTGCTGTAAGTGGCATAGAACTTTTCTATGTACAGACATAGAAAAGTTCTAAACTGAGTACAATTAGTGGATACGTGGACTTACGTGGAGCACGTTTTGGAATAATATTTTTTCCCGAATTATTATGTTATTCATTGATAGGCCTTTTTTTAGTGGCCCTAATATCTTCGCCACTTGTAAACTTGTGAGTAAACGTTGACTGATCACTTGATATTGCTGTAGATACAGTTTATAGAAAAATATTGCTTAAGTACGGATTATTAATTCAGTGGATAACTTTGTCTTCAATTTATTTATTTTATAAATAATTGTTTTTTGATTGGCTCGGAATAATAACGAAGGAGCCATTGGTCCACTATACGATAGGTTACTCAACCTACCTAAACTGGAGAACAAAGTAAACATACGAGTTATACGCAAGCAAACATGCGGAGCAAACGTACCGATTTCCGAAATGAACACCGCCATCGAAACAAAACTTAAACAAGACCTCAACATCGCAAAAAATTATGGTCTCGCCCAGCAGGAACATAATTTTGTTTATAAAAAACGTCCGAAGAACGAGTGAGTATCAGGGAGCGTCGAGCGAAACACTTCTGCGAAACCGGAGCTTGCCCACCGCGCACCGAGCCGACGCTAACTCGCCCCGACACCATATCACAATATACAATATGTTTCCACTTACCCAACGCACAAATTAGTATTATGTTTACACCTTCACTTTTATACCTTTTTCATCCCTTACCAGAAGTGACAGCTCGCCTTTACTAGCACTCCGCATGGACTTAGAATTCACCCGATTCGTACGTTATCACCTGTCCAAACTCTTATCGAACGCGATGTGGCGATCGTTCAGAAGTACAAAAACATCACGTGAAATATGACGTGTTTTTGTCAGTTTGACACGGGTAAAGTGTTCGCGGTAGGTACGCTTCATTAACTTTTTGGGTCTCAGAAATCCCTAGTACGAGGCTGTGGTTTCCACAAAAATTCAAATTGAGACGTGTCTCACGTCAGATACGTTTATAAACTACACTAAATTGCTGCTTTGTTTTGAAAATACAAAAGCGTACAAAGGACTTTATAGCAAACATATTTTTCTTTAATCTTCACTACATTTTTCATCGTTTAAACGTGTCTCTTTATTCGTACAAAGCGATAATCCTGCAAGCTGCCAGACAATTTCTTCAACAAGCATCTTTATCACGATACGAATACCTCAGATAAGTAAGGCTCCACATTCTTGCTCTGCTCCATATACGCAACGGCGGAATTATTATTTTGTGTATTCGCTATCGATAAATGAACGCCAACAGTGAATAAAAGCTGAATAAACCTACGAGTATAAATAGAAACAACTGGCACGAACCTCCCAACGAGGGCGTCCTGAAAATCAGCGGCTGCGGGCTTGCCACGGCCAT
>DWTT01002038.1:0-10591 GCA_018250895.1 Carterocephalus mandan | reverse complement strand
CACCGCTTATACATTAGGTATACATTAAACAGCTAAAAGTCAAGTAAGTGCCTACTTGTCTAGTAATCCACGGGCGATCTTTGGTGTCTACCAAAAGATCACCCGTTTATATGTCATCATTGTCATCATAATCTATTGAGTTGACGACATAACATCTCAGCAATTGATTTGCTCAATAACACTTGTGACGAGTTATCTACTCTCGTAAGTTGACATCGAAAGGAAGGTGTAACGGTTACAAAATATTAGCAAGTCATTAGCCAATGTTGAATACTTCATCATTGTTTCTGTTTATTTTGTAACATACATCTCGAAAATATAAATAAGTATTAGTTTTATTGAAGACGTACCTAATTAGTAAGAAAAAGTATGAATCGTAATTAGTGCTAAATATGATTTGATACCTTAATATTTAAAAAAAATTTAAGACCAGCTGCCGCACGTGAATTAACCCGCGTTCGCAAAATTTTCATAAAGGTTACCAAGTCTATAATGTACCTAGGAACTAGAGGCATCTCAGTGATCCAAAATATGATTGTACGATACCTCGTTTTTTTCGTAATTATAGCTCGTATTCATGCACACAAAAAGTATGAACGCAGGTAAATATAAACTTATTATTGTATAATATTATTTTATACAGGTATTTTTATATATGTATTTAAGATTATTTGAATTGCAAAGAGAATTTTGAAGGATCATAATCATCACAGGTCACTGGCACAGGCACTGTCCTATTTTCATAACAAGTCGAACGACTAAGTGGTAACAGTGGCAGGCTGGACATGCCTGCACATTATATGAAAATGGATAGCAAACGAGCATGTTGACCTTGATATCCGCTGCCCATGACAACTGTGACAAACTTTGAACAAGAATAAGTACTTATACTAATTTGCCGTTACGAGGAAAATATTCACTTCCTACTATCAGTTGTCATTAACGCTAAAATATCAGCAGTAACAAACTATGCGACAAATACTTAAAATTATATTCGACGTTGTCTATTGGTTTTTCCACCAGGAGATTAATGTTCCGCTCGCCAAGTATTGATCTTTGCAAGACTTGAATAACATCATTTAAAGGCAGAAATTAATCGCATTCGGATGCTGACCGCGAGAAACATTCTCACAACCGTTACATCGAACAATGAAAGTGTTTTTATTTTTATTATCACCGCACAAAACACACAAAAGATCGACACGAGGCCTTGCTGACATAATATCACACGCATCACACAAAAAGCTTTACAAAACGAAAACTCAATGCTGACTACGGACGACCGAAAAAAGATGTAAAAATCTCAAGTGATTCACTATAAAACTCGTGGTAAAACAATCTTATCTTTGCCGTTGGAAGGACGAAAATTAACTTACCTTGTCTCTTAATGGCTTGTAAAAGAGACGATTTTGTTTAGATTAAATGAGTGAAAAGAAGTACTGATGTTGGTGATTGAATTTGATGACTTGTAAAGTTTTTGAACGCTCGTTATCAGTGTGTTTCGAGGAGGTACTCGAAGCCCGGTAGCCTCCCGGTAACAAGCTGAATGAAGTGACATATAAAATAAATAAACGAAAATAAAAGGATTCGCCCACACACTGTGGCATGTTTCCATTGTTTTCGAAACATGACACATTATTTTAACATGCTTACTCTGTGAATATGGAACAAAAACTTATAATTACAACATAATACTCGTACTATATATACAAGAAATTCTCGGCATTTATATCATGCTCTACTTAGATAGGCAATCTCAAACTATTGATCTGATCCAAATTTAAATTAACTAACGGATATTAACAAAATCTTTAAAATACATTTAAAGTTATTATTTTTTACAAACAGCGCTGCTTGGGTAAAAAAAAAGAGATTTTAAGTATACAGAGCAGCTTTCACATAAAATCTTTAATTCGAGTTTTAGCTCACAAACCCCACAAATGTTAAAAGGAAAATCAAACTACCGTGTATCTTGTTACGTCAAGGTAACAATTAACGGTGCGAATTTTTTATTCACTAGGTATGGTCTATGCATGTATGGTATGTAACAAATATCTTTAAACATAAATAAAATAGCAACAAACAACAAATTTAACCAAACAACTTGAAAAGGCACAAGTGCATACGACTATTCAAGTATTTATAGGTACGTATCGTACTCGTGTAGTGTATCAATGGAGCTGCGTTCTTCAGTAGGTACGAGTACGTGGGTCAGACAGAGTACTGGTTAGTTTTATGGTGGCAGTAAACCACCCGCGTCGACGTCGTGAGATACACCTTAGAAATCTTTCAAGTAATATTCTAAATTCCATCGCAAAGAAATTAAATAAATAAATATATTGGATTGAGTTGTTTTAAATTACCACGTAGCTAAGAACTTAAGTTTAAAAATAGGTAATATACATATTTCCGAAAACAATTTTTTTATATCATCTAATCGAATGGGTTGCTTGTTCATACTTACCTATTTACTGAACACACATCGCTATGAGATGAAGACTAAGAAGGGTATTATATACTGCTATAATGAATATGTATAAACATCTGATTGTTATATACTTACATTTCAAATTACACCCAAGCACATCACAAAACTATAGAAGCAACAAATCAATTACTAATTCATGTACCTATGCGTATAAATTATGGGCAATAAACAAAATAGAGTCAAACATTATAAACGGAGAGGCGATATCATCACCAGTTTATCTAAAAAAGACTGCAGGTTGTAAATTTAAATATATTTAGAGATGACTTATTTGTTATCATATCACCTGCGACCTATCGCGTGGTGTTTCCATCCACAAAAATCGTGCGTTTTCTTTTATCACTCATCAAATTTTCCTTTATCATTCCTTCCATAGAGATGGGAGTGACATTTATGCAAGTAAAAAAAAATTGTTGTCCCAATGCTGCATGAAAAACGACAAAATTATAAAACTAATAAACATTTGCAATCATACCATGTATTAAGCAAGTGTCTCCTTCTATAGATCTCAAAGATCTCGGTTGAGAATATTATTGCATGCATTTTCGTTCGCCAGTCTCGCTGATTTCTTAAAACAAATTAACACCGTCGCTGTGTTAACCCTTTTGTATTATTTTATGGTTTTATAGAGGTTATTGTTGATAACCCGTCTGCGCCAGCGTTGAGCAATGCCGACAAAAGTGAAATTATCCGGCAGTAAAAGTGACTCTTTGAGTTTTTTTCTAACTTTTTCTGTCAAATTACTAAATTGTGGCTCGCGCGTCAGGTACGCAAGGCTTTGTTCTAAAGGGTTAAGGATAGCGCCTGTATTAACTACTTCCTTAACCATAATCTTTGCTTTTGTATGACTACATTTGGTTATCAGAGCTTTGAACGCTTTGAAAATGGTGTTTCCGAACAGGTATTCTCTATTCACATAACCAAAACAAATGTTTGAAAAAATTTACTCGAGTAGGTCCTCCTATTCAGTGAATTTGAGCTGATGTTGCATGCACCTATTAGTATGTATTCCTTGATTTAATTATACTGAAATTGCAATATACCTCTTCAGAAAATAGTTTAATACCACAATACTATCTATTATTAAGCTAAATTTGTCATCATTCATATAATATTATATAAAATGAAAATGTGAGGTAATTTTTTTGAAAGCACTAAAGAAAGCCTTCTAAAGAAAACCTAAAAGTAAATAACCTCATAACTTAGATCATAATTAATTTTAATTCGTAGAAAACCATATTGTTTCAAATAATTTAAATGAACGCCAAAAGACGGATACTAAAGATTTACTAAATGATTTAATAACATTAGTTACAAAAAAAAAATCGTTGTGCTTTTTATTTAATATCTTTCTTTTAATGATGATTATTTCACGATTATTTTGTAATGTAATTGTATTTTAATTTCTTTATAATTTTCACTAAACACACGTAACTCAGGATTAAATCACTGATAAAACAACGTTTACTGTTTAGTACGAGAATAATTTATCAAACATTCATAAATAAATCGGTAAAATATAAAGAAAACACTGAAAAATTTTGAAAACTTATTTTATTAACTCTGGAACTAACAGATGATATTATAAGTATCCTATCTAGATTCGAGATATACGACATTAATATGTATATTTATAGCTACAAGGATGAATTTAGCAGTAAAATGTGTTCGTTTGTTACTTAGGTAGTACCTACTTGTAACCAAAAGCGCTATTTGGCAAACGTATAATTAAGAACAAACTGTTTATAAATAGTTATTTCTTAAATTCTACATTAAACACTTATATTGAGCTAATTTATAATCATTTTTTATAAAAAAAATTCTAACGTAAAAAATAAATAATAAATCATTATTCTAAATAAATGATTTATTTTAAATTATTGTTTGTTTTTAGAACAATTTCAAGTAAAAATTGATATGCGCAATTTTTGAATTAATCTATAAAATATGCCGGGAAGAACCTTATCATGTTTTCTTGAAATTTAAAGTTAATATGGGCATATTCTGTTATTCGTATATTAAGTCACTAGTTTACTTCCTACAATAAAATGTTCAAAATAAAAAATGTCTGTGCATACCTAGAAAAGTTTTTCTACATGTTTCTGATATCTTCACAAAAAATCTACGACTAAACGATTTAAATGGATTGTTTGACGGTCAAACGATAGCGAAAAGCTATGTACGAGTATGTTCGTATTCCAAATTTAATTGGCATAACTAAGTTACCCTCTTACCCGTATTTCCCCAAAGGGGCAGGCAGAGGTGAACTTTTCACTAGATACCATGTATGTATATGTATGCCATATACGAGAATTTGATTGCTAAGAAAAACTTAAATATGTAGCCTGATCCGGGATCAAACCCAGGTTCTTTATCTTAGCAGTCGCGCTTGTAAACACTAAAACAACGATGCACTTGGTATTATAAAACTAAAGATTCAAATTTTATTAAAACTAATAAAGTTAAAGAAAGCTTGCTTTATTTTGTGGTTTTGAGATTATAATTGAAATAAATGTTCCTATCCCTTAAAAATTATCCTACAAACTCAATTTCATTCGATTTTGTTTTTCCTAACAAATTCTTAGTTTGAATCTCATTCACATTCGATCGTGCGCTAGTTAATCTAAGTGAAAAATACCAAATATTGCCATGATATCAGAAGTTAAATTCGACAAAAATCGCAAGTTTCTTACAATGTTAAGACTTCTGCTAAACGATTTTGAAGTTTCTTATTTTGTGAAGGAACATTTGACATTGAAACCATGCCTAGATACCTAAATTTCTTGATAAATGAAAATGATATGAAATTACATAAGTATGCTAGTATTACGACCAAAGCTCTTTTATACGCTGACGATATGACAAATACCTAGACTGATAAACGAATTCCTCAATCAAGAAGCAGTCTTGACAAGTATAAAGGTCAAAGCGGACAAGGTTTTCGAGCTAAATTACGAATAATTCAAGGAGATCTTCATTTTAGAATGATTCTTGAAATAGATTAAAAATCACGAAAATACTGAAGCTTAATCATTAAATACGAGGTTCAGTTTCATTTGACCAATATAAGGGCGGTTATGTAAATATGATTAATGTTTGTAAGCATGGAAAGGTAATTTATATCTATGTGGTTCTTTATGCGTAGTAACTACCTATGAACCTACTACCTACAGAAGCCATGATCGATACTACATACGATGCCATGTCGAAATGATATATTACGACACTAAAATTTAATTAATTTTGAATCAATGTGTCGTATTTTTTTTTTAGTATTACATTTTATTGAACGTAAATTAAATGTAAATGTAGATAGATCAGATATATAAATAAAAGAATTAAATATGTACTTTTAATTTAGTTATGTCCTTGTATTGTTATACGCTTGCCAAATATATTTATGAATACATTGAAATGCTAAATTGTAACTTGCATATAAATATATATTTAAATGAAATGTTGAGAAGCGTAGATAGGTACCTATCTTACACCAAACACCATTATTTAGAAGTAATAATATGTATATTTATCTTAACGTCTATATATACAAAACTTAACTACACTCCTAAATGCGATGGTCGACAGGACTGTAATTCCATTTCACCTAACTATGTAATAATTAATTAATATTTATTTTATACACATTTGTTACACAAACGACATTGCACTGTTCGGTCCACGATATGACGTCATCACAAATTATTCTTATACCAACTCTTTTCAAAACAACACTTATGAATAATATATTATGCTATTTACATGAAGTATACAAATGTACGAGTATAATATGAGAACTCCTATTAATTAACATAAAAATACATAAATTCGTTGTCAATTCGTCTCATGTGAGATAGAAGAAGTCAGGATTTACATTTAATCTATGGCCTTGTATTTTGAAACAAATAATTTTAAATAAAATGATTTAGCTAATCAATTGTCATAAGAGAAAGCTAATATTGATGTGGAGTCGTGGTTTACTCGCTAAACAAAAGATTTAAACGCGCTCCCGCAAATAAATAATCATTATCGGAGGCATCGATAGCGATAACGATATCGTATCGATCGCATTACGACTGCGATTACTTCGGCCGTTATGTCATAAACAAAGTATAATGCGTTAGTTTTGGGCGGGATTTTAAACAAAGAAAGCTCTAGTTATAAGCTGTGGGTAATTGCTACATTTTGTTCTATTGATTGATGAGAGATAGAGTTCGTATCTACTTTTAATTACCGTAATGGTACCTTAGATTAAACTTCACTTTAATCTAAGGGTACTATTAAAAAAGAAAGACCATAAAACAATCATTTGAACGATATTTTTCATACGAATCGAACGGAACTGAAAGCTCTTTTCAAAGAAGTTTATGTTATAGCTTTAGGTAAATTTAAATACGTTATATGTATGTAAATGTAAATTAAAGGCGGCTTTAATGCTACGAAAATTCCAATAAGAGTTGGTACGCGAATAGTGCGGGGACTGGAATGTTCATCCGCGAGCGCTCGGTAGGCCCATTCGCGCGCGCCGGCCGCTACCAAACTACCTACTAAAACTCGCACATAAAGGACTCTAGCAAATATTTACACGTTAAATGTACAAACCCCGAGAGGTATCACGAGAACACAACACGCTCACGCGGAGTCCGGGTCAGGGCAGCCGGGGTAGGAACACTTACCGGCGCGGGCGCAGGCAGCCTACGCCAGGGGGTACTGTCACAAGGGCGGCTGCGGGTGCGCGTGGTGGTGGTGGTACAGCGGCGACTGGTAGTAGTTGTCGACGGGCGCGTGCCCGTAGCCGTAGTTGACGTCGTACATCTTCAGGTCGGACTTGGTGTCGGCGCCGGGCAGCAGGCGCGTGATGCTGAACGGGTGCGGCGCTGGCGCGTAGCCTGTAGGCTCCTGCTTGAGCTGAGCGTAGTGCTCCAGCGCCAGCGGCGTGTGCTCCGGCAGGCACAGCTCGGGCGCCGCGTGCAGCTGTGCCAGCAGCTCGTCCCGCATCTCCTTCTCCTCCCCGCCCGCAACGGCCTTCTCGTGCGCGTGCTCCCGCTTGTCGTGCGAGCCGCCGTGGTGCCCGTGCGTGTGAGCCGCCTTCTGCGCCTGCCGGATCGTCTCCTTCTTCTCGTCCTTAAACCGCTTCTGCCGCCGCAGGAAGCAGCCGTTTTCGAACATGTTCCCGCTGTCCGGATGCAGCGTCCAGAAGGAGCCCTTCCCCGGCTTGTCCGGCGTCCGCGGCACCTTCACGAAGCAGTCGTTGAACGATAGCGAGTGCCGGATCGAGTTCTGCCAGCGCTGCTGGTTCTGCCGGTAGAAGGGGAACAGGTCCATGATGAACTGGTAGATCTCGGAGAGCGTCAGCATCCGCGACGGGTTGTTCTGGATGGCCATGGTGATGAGCGAGATGTAGGAGTAGGGCGGCTTGGCGTGCGTGTAGGAGCGGCGGTAGGTCTTGTCGTTGCGCGCTCGCTGCAGCGCCGAGGTGGGCGAGGCGGCCTCCTGCTCGCGGGGCAGCGCGCCGTACGGCACGGCGCCGCCGCCGCCCATGCACGACGCCATGGTGCTGGGCGGCGAGTAGCCCACGCCCGGGGATCCCATGCACGAGCCGCCGGCCACCATGTTGTTGGAGTACAGGTTCGGGTAGGGCTGCGACGGCATGCAGCCCATGCCGTTCACGTAGGGCGGCGCCAGGCCCGGCGACAGCGAGGACAGCGACGCGGACGTCGGCACGTCGCCGTACGACAGCTTCTGCGAGATCATGGCTAGCGCATCACCCGCGCGTGCACGCCGGCCAGGGGCAAACACTCGCACTGATTGAAAGAGTAAATAGAGGACGGGGGCCCGCGCTCCCCTCCACCGCCGCCATAGCCGGGGGGCGGGGCCCGCCCGGCGCCGCCCACCCGCGCGCGCAGCCCCCCCCGCCCCGGCGCCCCTTGCCCCGCGCTCGCCCGCAGAGCCTCGCGCGCCACTAACGACACCGCAGCTCGCAAAGATAAAAACATGGAATAATCATAAGTGCGTTAGGCGGAATGTGTACTTGTGTGGGAGCTTCGGATGCCGCGTTCACTGATTCTACTCAAAATACTTGGTCGCGCTTCGCTACACGCCTCTCTCGAGCGAAGCGACCGACGAAATACTATCCTGTGTTTTTATAAGTTCTGTGGTTCTCTGTTAGATGTACATATATACATATTCCTATGTACTCATGTTCATCATGAAATCTATAAAGTTCGTTTTGGGTGACTCTTGTTTTTTTTCTGTTAATGTATCTAATGATTCTATTTCTTCTTACAAAGTATGTAGGTAGGTATACAAAAATTGAAGTACTTAAATTTAACAAGACTCGTGTCGTGAGTAAATAATGTACGTAAGCCTAACATATTTAGATAGAATTCACTAATACTAATCTAGTCTTACCTATAGCAGTGGACGCGTAGATTATAACTACGCCTGGTAGGTACCTAACTATAGTAATATAGAGCATTTTGAGCAAGGATTTTAGTTAAATCACTAACAATCACATAAAATCTGGACCATCACTATTTTATTAAAATAACTAGCCTTTGCTCGCAGCTTGGCCCGCTAAAAAAGTGTAATTAAGTAAGCGTCATTAATGTCAGCGTGATCTGTTGAAGGTGTAACAGACAGCTTTCCAATAAACGTGCAAAGCATCACAAAGGAAGATATTTTTGAGACTAAAAGTATCCTATGTGCTAATCTAGGTTATCACCTACCTATGTGCCATGTTTCATCCAAATCTGTTTTGTAGTTTTTGCGTGATAGAGTAACAAACATCCAAATATGCAAACTTTCATTTGTATATATTAGTAGGATAATGCGATGTTGTTTTCTAAACGCTTCAGGTAAGCAAGCTCCGTCGGCTTTCATTGTAGGTTAGTTTTAAAACTTATTTTGTAAGTGCTATCTGATATAGCTACATTAAATTTGAAATTACACTTTCGTTGATTATTAAAATTATTATTATTTAAATTGACATACTTAACGGTTTTAGCTTTTAAACTACAAAAAAATAATAGCAAACTAAAGATAAATATAAGTCATGGCTAAATATAATTCTTTGTTTTTAGTTTAAGGTTTTATTATTTATCCATTAACTTAATTTAACTTAATTTTCATGGCTAAATAATTAAATAAATAATTTTAATTAAATAATATCGTACTTAAATACTTAAACAACAATTTAATAAAAAGGTAAATCGAGTCGTGCAATGAAGTACAAATGCTTTGTTTATATTTAAAAAATAACTACACAGCTACCTAAGTTAAAAAATATGTTTTGATTTATTTTTGCGATCCAGAAAAACAAATTAGGAACAAAGCTAATTACAGCTGGTAAACAAAGAAATATAAGGGATTCTCAATTTGTTTGTCAACACGTAATTATGATAAGTAATACATTAGCACCTTCTAATTTGTTATGATGCCTTATTAAAGGATCGTTAGCGCAGATCTTAACGATCAAAGTCTCGGTTCGAGTAGATAACTGCGTGTTAAGTAAAGCTTATGGATGTAAGATAGCAAACGAGCATGCAGCACCACTGTCGCCCATCTGTGACAGACTCTGAACAAGACTTCAAATTATGCTGTACTGTGATATTTTAATATAACCAAGGACCTACCATGCAAATTAGTTTCAGAGGGCGCAGGATTGGGAGAAGAGGCATCGATCGAGGGAGGCCTATGTCCAGCAGTGGACCAAAAGGCTGATGGATGGATGGGCGATGCAAATAAATTAGTAATGCTTGATTATGATTAAATAGGCCTGCGCCTTACTTTTCTCATGGGGTTTGGAAAAGGGGATAACATGCTAATAGATCTGCAGCTGTGTCTGTACGGGAGACCCGTGCCCAGCAGTGGGATGTAGGTACTAGAAAAATGGATATATACGTAATTTTTTTAAATCTTTTTCTACCTTCAATGTTTTAGTTGGTTTAGGGCAAAATTTACAAGCTAGTTTTGAACCCGTTCAAATTTTATATTATTAAAAGCTTTTATTTAACTTCACTCGTATCTATGTAAGTATGTATGTTCTGGAATCTTGCAATCAATATTTCACCCACTTCCACTGAAGCTATCGAGCTGAAATTTGGC
>DWTT01002037.1:0-10593 GCA_018250895.1 Carterocephalus mandan | reverse complement strand
TAGTTCCGGATGTTGTTAATAGATGGCATTGTTAATTCCCTTTTCCCACGCGGGCGGAGCCGCGGGTAAAAGCTAGTAAAGTGATAAATGAAAACATACTCGTCGAATGTAGTTACTTAAATAAAAAAATTGGCTTAAATGAGTTAAATTGGTAATTTAGTCTTTTGTCGCCTCTCACGTTAAAAGCCATCTTTATTAAACAGAATACACGCGCGCGTTGTGAGACTTCAGCATAAGAAGGAATTCCAAATAAGTTCAAAACAATCGACAGATAAATATTAGTAAATCCAGATAACTGTTCAACATAAGGTAATACTGCATAAGATTGGCATTCAAAACATAATTGGATCGTAACAAACAAATCCGGCGAAGCTTTGACGACAGGCGAGCTTTTGAATGAGCGTTCAGCTTTCGCTAAGTTGAGCCTTATGGAGTTTTAACCCAAATTTATAGGCTGTATTAAATTTGTTTTTGCTCACAATACTGTACATATATTATTTATAATCTGTGTTATGTGAAATGCGCATGTTTATGACTTAAACTTTTTTAGATTCATGATATTAAGCAACTTAACTTCAATTAAGTTGCTGTGCCTACAGAGTTTATGATTTAAAATTCACATTTTAAAATGCATTGTGCTTAATTAATTTATTACAATAAATGATACGAATATTTATATAAATTTCTACTCAGCAACTAACCCTGTCTTTTTCAAAGTGTACCATTTTTAAACTACATAGGTACATATTTAATTTTAATATTTACAAGGCGATAACTACTTCGCAGACATTGGTCTGACCTAAACTTTTAACTTAGTTTAGGAGTAGGTACAGAGGTGCATGAACATGAACAAAGTTTAATTTCTATAAAATTATATATTAATAGTTTTAATCATATGTAAATCCTATATTTTCCAGATGCGTTGCTGTTTCTAACGTACACATTTGGTTTTCATCTCATTTGCTGACTTCTATATAAATAATCTTTAACTTTATTATTACGACTATAACTATTTCTTTAAGAAAAGGTCTAATTACGTCTTGAATGCGCGTAATTTTTCCTTTCACTCGGAACTTCTCTGTTACTTAATGATCACCATTGTTTATGTAAAGCTAATGGACTCTTAAGTTCATTGACTTGGAAAATGGGGCAAACGGCGAGTCGACACTGATTTTCGCTTTAATAAGGCTATGATAATGGAAATTTAATAACATCATCGTAAGTCGATTAATCGTTTACCTCCTACTACGAAATTGGTCATTTGTTTTTGTTACAGCATCGTAGCCGAGACTTCGAAAGATGAAAGAGGATATTTTAAACGTAAAAGCCATTTTATTTGGCGATATTTTGTCTGTAAAAATATGAGGTTATTTTAACCTACTACTGGGAAATTCGGCATTTATCGAGAGAAATGTCGGTGGGTGGTAAATAAATCGTTTGTATTTCGAGAACGATGACTTGATTCAATTACTTACTTTACTGTATTGTGAATTTTGCTAATGTTTATTTTAAGTCACGATATCAATTGCAGCTCTATAAGTTTAAAACCTATATGATAAATATAGGAATCAAATCATTGATCAATGACACTTCCTATAAATGTCAAGTCATAACGCTTTACTGCACCTGATCAATTTGTAGAGTAAAATAAAGGTTTTAATTAATTCAATACGCAAAATTTTATGGTCGAAAAAGCATTAAACATACGAGTAAGGTGGCAGTTAAGACCATGTAGAAAGGCTCAATCGTTAGTATCTCTACTAAATTTGTGAAAGGCTCAGTTACGATTGCCTTGATTTTTGATGAAAAACCTTTGTACTTTGCTATACTTAAGTATTTTTGCTATAAACTGCACGTAATGTTCAAACGATCATATATCCGGAACAATTTCCGTAAATAAATCAGATTTACGAGTATGAGCAACATGATTACTCGGCCTGAAAAAACAAAGGCTGTATTTTAAATAAAAACCTTATGTTGGTATATTTCGGATTCATTATTTCAAGTTCACTGGTGAATATGAAACGAAAACATATGAACCGACTTCCGTTTACGTATAACATTGATAGTATTCGAACTCGATAAACTGTTGCGTAAAATGGAGTTAAATTTTACAAATCGTTTAGTACTGGTGAGCATGTTTAAAATATAAATTCAACGCTGTATGTTGATTGATTCCCGCAATAGGTTATTAATATTGTGAATTTTGTTAGCGAACATTTTTGTACAGCGTCAAAAAAATTTACGCAGTGTAAAAACCTACTTGAATTTCTAAAGGTTTACTATGGAGATTATATAAAAAGACAGGGTTAACTATACCTGGTTCTATAACCTCGAGCCGAGATAGTGTGTGCCGCATTGAAAAATATATTGAAATAATGAAAATTGACTTACAATATTGATTTACAATATGAAACTATTTATTGCATGCAGGTGGCAAGGGTGTTCTAGAGATGCAATACCAATGTTAATAGGTATCGGCTACTGTAGCACGGGACCAGAATAGTGCTGAGGTATTCCCTGCCTGTCGTAGAAGGCGATTAAAAGGGGACTAATAATAATTAATAATTATTGGTGAATAAGTATTCACAAAGAGCGGAATTCCAGAACACTAAGCTATTTTCAATTCATTTCACAGGAGATATGTCACAAAGCATTTTTACCATGTACTCGTACCTGCTCCCCGTAGCGAGTTTGACGTTGACTCCGCGTAAATATGTGCGAAGAATTTCATCCAACTGAAAGGTACTGTCGATACTGGAGCTACATATTTAAAAGTATTCGTGTCGCGAGTGTCATTTCTTTCACAAACTATATGTATTATGTTTCGCCAAACTAGATCATATTGATATTGCATGATTTTAGGGTTTCTTTTGGCGACGAATTATATTTTTATAAACTTTTAGGCTTATTTTAAGGTAAAACTGTTTGGTTCTTTGGTAAGAGTGACTGCTAAGCTAGAAATCCTCAGTTTTCGAACATAACATTCACACATGTAGTACGGCATTAGGCTCAACACATGGGACAAACAAATTCACTAAAAGTCGGTGTAGTGCACACTTCGTAACTCATCCACAAACCGGCCGCTCATGGTACATTTTCATCATTTTGCTTTATCAATTTCATTAAATTTCCTTCAGAAAGATAAAAATATAATATAAACAACAAAACCACATTTCACGCAAGCGACGCAACGAATGAACAAAGGTAGATTTATATATCTGAGAAAGTAGTCAAAGTACTTATTTAACATTGGCGAAGCGATCGTACTTCGTAGGTAGGTACATTATTCGTGGTTTGAGACATCGTTACAAATAGGCTGTCATATATCTCTGGCGATAATCAAGCCTAGGTTAAAAATTGATAGATTTAACGTTGTGCCCTTGGACTATTCAGAATAAATACAAGAATATTATCTCAGTTACCAAACACAAAGGTTGCATTGAAAGCTGCTAAACGGTCGATGTAATTTATATACCTACGAAATTATGTAAAGCTCAAAGATTATCTCGACATTTCAAAATGACAAGATATTGGTATTGAAAAAATAAGTTATAGTGAATTGAAATATGTAAATGTAAGCTAGAAAGAATTATTATTACATTCAAAATAGGAAAAAGGCTATATGGGAATCGCCTGAGGATGTTGAGGCATTTTTGTCGCGAACCCGCAGTGTAAAAATATAGTTTCTAACTGGTTCGAGGGTACTGATCATATTTTAGTTAGATAATGTTCTCTTGCTAAATTCGAATTACATCCTTTAATTTAATTCAAATATAAATGAGAAATACCGTAATTCTAAATTCAAAAAATCTGTTATTTCACAATTTTTGAGTGTGATAAAATTTTCAAATGGAGTTTTTAGGCAGTCAACGCAACGCTGACCAAGTAAAATACCATTACAAGCATGAGCTAATGACCTACTCGTACTTTAACACCTTTGTGGCAAACATAATTGGTAATTCTTTGTTTTATGATTCAGGTATGTTGGACCTACGTCATGGATTACGTCATTATAATTAGAACCGTCAGCGGCAGAGCCAAGTATTCTAGAGAGCGTCTATTTTTAATCTGTCTACTGGGGGTATGCTTTGTCACAGCGAAACATTCAGAGATTTTATCAAAAGAAACCCTAAAAACGTCTAAAAAAAGTTCTAACAACAGTAAATCCGTTAAAATTATAAGTTTTGATATCCTTTACTAGTTACCAATCGCAGCGTCGGTCGTGGATATTTTTTTCTAGAAATTGATAACTTGATTGAATTTGAACGGAAACGAGGTCGAAAGGGGATGCATCTGGGATAGAAATTATGACCATCCTCATCCTTTCTTGTTCAAAGTTATTAAGTTTATGCACAGAATTCCGGATTCACGGCAGGAATGTTGTTAGTTTTTTAAAATGTCTAGTTTCACAGACTATTTGTGAGATGTGGACCTAAAGACATTCTCCTAATTGTTCAGTTGTCGTTTGCGGTGAGTTAGGAACTCCTACCATACCTGCGTTTGATGGAGGTCGACGCCTTCGCGTAGTTCGGCCGACCGCTTTGTCCATTTGCAGGTATTTGCATAAGCTTTCGGGGGGTTTCATGTGTGAAAATTAGCAGGGCGAGCCGCTTAGAGTCAATCCGCGTACGTAAAGTAAACAGGCGCTAAATGTATGCGTTTCCTTTTGTTGAACCGCTGCTATTTTATGCTTCAGATTTTAAAATTAGTACAGTGAAATCTGAACTTATTAGTCGGTTTTTTCATATTTTGCGTTGTTCCGTATTGATCAGATGTTTCTGATCCATATTATTAAAAGCTTATTAACTCGACATATTTGTTAATTGATTTAGGGCAAAATTTGCAAGCGGAATTTGAATTCGTTTATCCAGTTCCGGTGACAATGCAGTAAGCTGTATGTTATTCTACACCCATTTACGAAACTTAAATTGAACCATTACCTAGATGAGAGTTATGTCGTAGGAACATTTATTAGTTAGGTTAGTGAATGTTGGAAAAAAGGCATTCTTATACATATAATTCCCATGAACAAGTTCTGGTCGGGGCATTAAAAATAAAACTAAAAAGGTTACTAACCTCGATATAACATTTTACTTAATTAGATCCAGAGCTAATAGACTGTACAGTAGACAATGATGAATTTGACGTTCAGCTCTATATACTATTGTTGCTTTTCACAAAAAGAATGGCGATGGTGTGGAGACCTGAAAATCTTTTTCAGAGAATTTTTTTAACCGTACTGTAGTTTGATGTTCGATTTTATTGGTGCTAGGCTTGTGTAGGTTTTTTGAGAGTTTCTTTGTTCTGTATTACTGGCCTACTATTTAAAGTCCGACTTCACTGCAGATGTACCACCAACGCAGTAATATCTACCGCAATGCGACTTCTGCGTTACTCATAGGTGTTATGTTTCGTATTGTCCTTTTGTAGGCTGTGGTTTATGGTTCAAGTAGTACTGATGTCCCAGTGAGGCAATGTCCCATATGTTACATTGTACCACAGGTGTCGAAATTAGTTTATTGGCGACTTCCCAAATGCGCATTCTACAATGTAACTTCTGTTCGGGCAGATTCCAAATTCAAAAGTTAAATTTGTATTACATCAGTTTTCTTTTATTTCTATGTAAATTTTGCTATCTAGGTTTTCGTCCGCATTCTATTCAATAACTAAACTTTTTTTTTCTAGTTTCTTGTCTCGTCTAATTCTAGGCAATGCAGGACTAGTCTGTAAATTACTAGTATGAACAGTAATGAATATTATTTTGGGCAAACAAGCATCTAACCTAATTAACATCTGGGACATCTATGGTAATTAACATAATATGGTATAAATATTACGTATGCATATAAACATACGTATCTACGTTACAACAAATGTGTAAAGTGAACGCGCCTAGTGACCGCGGCGGAGTGGCCCACGCGGCCTCTGGGCTCGAGAGGCCCTACCTAGATGTACCTACTACAAGACACACTTAACCCCTTTGGCTTTAAGTTTTTGGTGGCTGAGAAAAAGAATAACTTTGCAGGTTTAGCTACTTCTGCGATACTATATGTAGGGCGTAATAAACAGTGCCAAAATGGAATAAAAACATATTTTTTGGGTGTTTTTCATAATACATACTAGAATGTTGTTGCAAGGAGGTGGAATCACATGTTATTCCACTTTTTATCTACAAATTCTTAAATTTTACCAAGATTCTACCATTAAAATGGTGTGCAACATTATTAGTTGTACAATTTTAACTGAAAATATTAAATAAAAATACTTGATATAAATTTAATCAATTGCAACATTTCCACCATTTTAATGCTCAGAACAATGAGATCTTTATAAATAAAGTGTTTTAATGTCAATTTTAATCAATAATAATATGTATGTATCATATCAATTATATTAAAGTTTGTTATAAGGTTGATTATCATTAAAATTGTATCTTTTTGTCAGCCACAGTGTACATACCTATTAATTTCTTGTTTGTGTTCTGGTACACTTGACAAGTTCACTTACGCGTGCACACACAAGATAGGTACGACGTACGAGTAGCTTTGTAAGATCCCTTGGAGATATCGAGGCTTGCGGCTCAAACTTATCTCCGCATAATCTGACTTAAGATTCCGGTCTCGGTATTCACGTCATTGATTCAAACGATAGAGATATATCACTATTGATATACCTACCGATTTGTTTTCGTTCATATTAAAACGAAACTGAACGATTTCAAATTCTGGCTTACCTAATTTTATGGTTTACAAACTCAAGAGTTTCTGATGGCCTTCGAAAAACAAGTAAAAAAATAGTGTATAATATAATGACTAAAAGATATGGTGGTTTGTATCACAGCACTGAACAAAATACATACGATCTGCACAAAATATGATATTTCCATATTTCAATACTTTTGGTGTAGGTACCTTAGTAGGCGCCTTATACTTACTACAACTTATATTAATATCATGCATATTGAACATTTTCCTTAGTAATCCCATTAATAAACCATTATAATCAGAACTTGTTGTTCTTTTATTTCGTAAAAATATTTAAGTAATCATTGTGTAGTTTGGTCAAGCTTTCATTGTTAAATGCAATTTTGGTCGGCCGCCAAATAAGCCGTGAGACCAACACCTGTGAACAGAGGCATAGAAATGATTCTATTATACGATCAACAGTGCGCTCGGGAACCGAGATTTAAAGATACATTTCGATAGCTAATCGTCTACAACCAGACGTCCTTTTGTTCCACTATGGACGCTTCATTTAGATACGTTATGTGGAATCTACGATTAGGTAAAAATGCAATAGACTATATACAATACAGAGTCGGTGTAAAAATAATTGTTAATAGTTTTGTTTAATGAACTATTAAGTATTGTTTCAACATTTACGATGATTCAAGCACTTTTCAATTGTTCACTTTCGAACGTAGTAGCTTGTATTAGGTAGGGACTAGGGAGGGACTTACTTAATATACTATAGATTTATTACTCTATACTATAGATAAATCTATGTAATATACCTACTAAGCTGTCTTCGCTGTCATAATCGCTATCCGACACATATCGCTCGCTATCACTTCTGCTTTCCACTTTTCTTTAATGTTTTATCTTTTTTTCTGGCGATGAGATCAAATCTCATAGCTACTTTCAGATGATTTGAGGTGCTTAGTGATTTTCAGTGCTACGCAGCTACTAAGGCAGCTGCGTAGTCTGCTTAACAAGCACAAAGGCATATTTGTATTCGCTGGTAAAACTAGTTAAATGTTCGTAACTCAATGCACTTTAAGTAAAGTAGTAGTACCTACTAAAATATTGCTGTAAGAATATCCAGCGCAGCATAAATTGCTTCATAAAACGATCTTTGAGAGAAATTTATTTAAAGGAATCTCGTCCCAATTATAATTTCCGATAAACCCTCGCCATCTGCTGGGCACTTACCTGGCCCTGTCCATTATCCGAATGTAATTACGGATCCCCGGGTTCGGGTACACGAACAGCAATGCTATGTTCCGAGACGGTCTGTTAAATTCATTGTCATAAATATCCATTTATTAATCTTCATTAAATTACACTTAAATTACCTAAAACTAAACAAAGAAAATTTTAAAAAGAAGTATGTAATCATATTAATAAATTAAATATGTAATATTAATTATATTATTTAATTTGCGCGCGGATTGCGCACCGTTTGCGCATGACGGTGTGAAATCATGAAGTTACAAGTGTGAGAACAAAAGTGTAGCTCGGAATGAACTTAGAAAAAGTAGAAACGGCTGGTGTATCAATAAGAGCTTGCAGAACCACTGACAAGCAGCTCGCTCTGCTCAAGAATATACCTTTCGACTTCTGCGCATTCTAGGTCAGAGTTATCAATATGTATGGAAACAGTCGATCATCGCGCCCGCAAACATGCCTGAGGCGATGCAGCGTCGGGGCAGCCCTACTGAATGCATTGTAGAGGATAAAGAGGTCACTGTACCCTTTCTTTTGTATAGTTAGCCCACAGGCTGCACGTATATAGGGATGTGCAGTATCATAAAAGAGTGCTATCTCGACCTAAACGTACGTAGTATATTATTTTCTTTTTTGTTTACTCAACATTGGATTGATCCTAGAATCGAATACCGAGTCTACAAACAACTGAGATTTGGATATAATCAAATACATATATAACTTTAGTCTGGTACATAATATACTTATATGCTTATGTACATTATTACGTAATTATAATCTGTGCTAATCACCGTTTGGACCGTTTCAAGTGGCATGAAAATAGTTAGTCTGATAATATTTTTTTTTTTTTTTTTTAAAAAGCTTTTTATAACTTCTTATTTTTATTTTCGTGCATTGTAATCGAAACCAAATATGTGTGCCAAATTTCAGCTCGATAGCTTCAGTGGAAGTGGGTGAAATATTGATTGCTTGATTCCAGGACATACATACATAAAATTTCTTAAAAAACTTTTAAAATAAAATAAGTACTTACCAAAAGTTTTTCTTTACGTCCAGATAGTTTAAGTACTTACTTATTGTGAATTTTTATACATAGAATGTTTTCATTTAACACAACATGCGTATGGTGAAAATTAAATTAGCCTAAATATGTATTTTATTTTCACACTGCAGTAGGTATAAAACATGAGCAGCAGATTTCCTAACATTTTAAAATTTCAGTAAAACGCGCTAAGCCTTTGGGATTCAGTAGCAGCTGGCAACTTAAAATTTAAGACATCATGTGAATAAACGCACGCCACATAAAATATATGCAGTAATAATATGAGCATTTCGGAGTGTCGCAGATATATTCGAATAACGTGAATTTCCGGTTGAAATTAGGTCAGGTCTCTTGTTTCACACTGAATTTAAATCTATCTGAATGAAAACATTAATAATAGCAAGAATTTTTTTTGTATTTGCTATATAAATAACTAAACCTATAAACTTACTAACTAACTAAGTCAATGAACAGTCCTGAATAATCAGTTTGGATGCTTGTAGCACACTATAAGCAAATAACTATATATCTGCTGTTAGTACTCTGTGATTGGCAGACATCTTAGAAACGAAAGAACTATTCAAAAGTGGAACTCAACTTTTGAATCCCTTGCGTGACTTAATCGCTCGATTTCGACTCATGAATGGTAAATATGACACAATACCGTTATTTAGCTTGCCGCTCGGCATTTTAGTCGAGTGTTTAATATCATTCCATGGATTCTAGTGACTCAAAATGGAAGTGGACATTCGATCGAGATATAACTCGTAACTTTTCGCTCGGCAGGCGACGAGTGATCCAAAAATAGACCTAATCTCGGCGGGCTGTTCCCCTTATCGGCTGATCCTGAGCCTGACCGCAAGTGGCGAAATGGCTGAGTCTTGATACGTTGTGTGAGTTGTTGGCGAGTTTGTTATACTTCTCAAGTCTTTTAAAACGCCTTTTCATTTGGGAAGCATAAAAGCACAATGGAGTGCAATTTTTGGAGGAATTAATTTTAAAAACTCGTTGTTTAGTCTGCTGGGTTTGGGTTTATTATTTTAAACACATTCAACGTAATAAGCTTATAATTCAGCGGTAACACCCCAGTGGCTATCGGACTCGCCTATCAATCGAGCGGTCCGGGTTCAAACCCAAGCGGCATGCGCGTATGACTTTTCTAAGTTATGTGCATTTAAAAGATTAAATGTCACCTGCTGCAACGATGAAGGAACATTGTGAGGAAACCTGTATGCCCAAGAGTTCTCCATAACGTTCTCGATGGGATGTGAAGTCTACCAATCTGCATTTGACCAGCGTGGTGGACTAATGCCTCCCATTACGAGAGGAGACCCGAGCCCAATAGTGAGACAAAGAAAGCTTATTATTTTACATTCAACTTGATAACCGCACACAGCAACCGCCTGAACATATTTAAACAAGCCATATTTCGCCTTGCCTGAAACAACATAAAAATAATTTACCATAGAGTGGATGTTTGACAACGGCTGCGAGCCTCGATCGATCGGCTTGCGACCTTACTTTGCCTTCAATGGACCCATGAAATGAAATGAAATGAAATGAAATGAAATGAAATGAAATGAAATGAAATGAAATGAAATG
>DWTT01002036.1:0-10594 GCA_018250895.1 Carterocephalus mandan | reverse complement strand
TCATATTAAATTGTGTCCAGTGCGGTTCAGAAGCGGTTTTCCGCGGCGGGAGAACCGCCCGTGTAGCCTTGGCCTTAGTGAGATTGGGATGTCTGTATTTTCAACGTCACAACATTATATTTTTCTTGATTTGTAACATTATAAATCCATTTATGTTTAAAATTATAGTTATCCAAATTACGACAAAAACACAATTTGTCTTTATTTACTAATTATAAACGCAGTTTTGAAGTTTGCAGTTTCTATATTAATTGCATAACTAAAATTATTGTAATTATAATTATATATATTGATTCCTTATGCGTTTTACTGTATTTCTCATTTATATTTAAACTGTTGTTATAAGTATTTTATGGTGTTAATGATTTTCAGTTATATAAAATGTACTCTGTGTTAATGATTCAATATAAATACGGTTGTCACTGACAAGTGACAATTGCATTGAAGACTGTCTGTTTGACAGGAAGTGTAAACAAGTGAACCCGATACAGTACAAGTGGATTGATTGATATTCAAACGAAATCGCGTGGCAGTCATAGGTCGCGGAGTTTCAATAAACACTTATCTATGGAATACCATAGATACCATAGGTACATGTATCCGATTGATCCTTTTTTTTACCATTTAGCGCTTCCGAAATTGTTTTCAGAAAACATCGTAGTAGTTATTGGAAATTAGAATAAGAATAAGAATAAGAATAAGAAATTCGTAATATTGAACGGGTTAGTTAATAAAATCCAAGAAAACATAAAAAAACGTTATTGAAAGAAATAATATCTCCAGTGCTTGGCTTGTTATGAACTACGAGTATCTATGATCTAGTCTATGGTTTATAATCATCTGGTCTCAAAGTGAATTTTACACCTACCATCAGTATCCCCGCCATCGCCCAGGGTGAACTGGTAGAAAATACCGTATGGTATTATGTAAGCCCTTTGATTACACAAACTTAATTAAATAAAGGTTTTTTTTGTATGAATCTATAATCCCTGTTAATACAACGCGTTTATTCATTTTGAACATAAATTTTTTCGCCCGAAGCCTATGAGAAATTGGTTTTTTATCGATTTAATTCAGTAGGTAACCTTGTTCCTTGTTCGCGTTTAGATTAATACGTCCATTACGTTAACTGATGATCGGGGATTAGAGGTTAAGCGGCCTAAGATAATGGGATTAGGTTGTATGATTTGCTATGATATAATCGGCGATGTCTCAATCACTCACTGGCTCACCAATTCTGGCAGTACCACTGGAACGGGTGGGCTTTCCTCATATCAAATTTTAATGGAGGCATGCCATCCTCTTTTACGGTTCTGTACCCATACACAATATAGGACATTACCATAAACCGAAGAAGAGCGACCATTTTCGCAATAAAGTGTTGTATGACCATAAAATATTATCGAGGAACACGTGTGTAAATATAAGTTATTAAGATATGATGTGATTATGCTTTTAAACCACATAAAATGAACTGTACTCAGTTAATTGCTAGGTTTAAATTGACCCGTTTTCGTCGGCAGTGCATCTGGCTGGATGTGTGCGGGAGTAATTACATAATTTCGTTTTAATGCAGTCCGCTCTATAATATGTATTCTGTATGTAGGTTGACGAAAAATTATGTTTCAAACATATTTATGAGATTAGTCCGGATTGTGCATGTAAGTTCAAAATATTAACATTAATGTGTTAATATTTTAAACCTACCTATTAATGAATTAAATTGAATTAAAAACCATTAGTAATAATTTATAATTGCACGCGAGTCAAATTCGTCGTACTATACGTATCACTTATCTCCTCTCAGATGAATATAAGGATATGGTAGCAGTCTATCTTGGGCCGTGTGGGTTTATATTTCCCTTTCGAGCACTTCAGGAATGTGTTCCTAGACATAACAAATTAATACGAATGATGATTACAATTTTAATCAAACCACACTGCTTGAGTAAGATGTAGGACAGATAGGAGATGTACATCTTGGCAGGGAACTTAGCAATTATGCGTTAACATAACGCTTACTAATTAAGTGAAATGGTACAATTGCGCTTATATTGCCTACAATAGGTTACTCGGACAACAAATTAAGTTCACAGCTTGCGATACGAATGTTTGTTTGTATACATGTGTCTTTGCACCGTGAGCACAGAATATTATTATCCGTGAGTAATATACTGGAGAAGGCACAGGATCGGGAGGAGAGGCACCGCTTCAAGGAGGCTTATGTCCAGCAGTGGACTTCTAAAGGCTTATGGATGAATGGATGAATATACTGATTGCGGCTGCAGTAATTTGTACACATTGTCATTACGCTCTGAATGTGCTGACACAGCAAATTTTAATTAACCGTTTGAATTTAACTTAAATGTTGTAGCGTTCATTCTAGGTTCAGCCTTATGATTAGGGCAGATTTGCTTTTAAGTTTCAGAGTAATAGTAGAGTAAAGTAGTAGTAGTTGTAGTAGAGCAAGTAGTTTCAGAGTAAGGTAGGCTTAATGATTTCTGAAGCAGCACTTGATCGATCTCGAGTTCATTTCAAACATTTGGTATCTATGTTATCTTCTAATCCCGACGGTGAAACTATATCAACTGTAGAGGCACTACATTCAATAGGTCGAAAGAGAATAGGTCATCAGAGAGCACTCTTTCTGCTAAGGAAAATCAGACTAAGCCTACCAACATGTTGAATGGGTTAGGCTTGTTGTTATGATATCATAGACAGATAGGCAGGCAATATGGACCTGATGGTAAGTGGTCACCGTCGCCTATGGACACGTGCGACAGCAGGGGGCATCACATGTACGTTGCGGGCCTTGAAGGACAACCTAGAAAGGTTGTATTCACAAATAGGCATGTTTTTTTTTTCATTTCAAGTCTAGGCACGATTTTAAAGCTATTATAGGCCTGAATTAGGTATATTTTTATGTTGAATACAATCACATATTAAATTGTTACATTATTAATCGTGAATTACAAAATATCGCGATGTATTTTCAGGCTTTGTCGTAAACTTTAGTTCTACCTATTGTCCGCTCGTTGCTTTGTTGAACTTCGCCCCCTTTGGCGCTTCAATACCTGCGATATAGAAGCTTTTCAATAATTTAACCTTAGTTTCATCTCGTAACATGGCCCTTTTGTTCATCAGAATAGATTTTATGCTCATAAAGAATAATAGATAGTAAGTAGATTTAATATATAGTTCTCCTCATCGATTTCGATGACGGCGACCCTAACAAATTCTAATGCGACTAATAGAATGTCGCTTTTTCTCGCTTGAGCTCTAATATGGCTAGCTAGACCAAATTTGGTTTTAAAAACTCACATGGTACACAGTACAGTTCACCAATCGAGTTATAAGGGTACGAGTAGGAGGGCTTTGGTCTCTCTTCTCTCTCGTAATTGGCATTTTGCTTCAAGCGCAAGATAGACAGTATATGTATAGATAGCACTGAAAACCAGCGTCGCGGCTCTAGAACCGCCGCGGCAAAGCTGAGTGCGTTCGTTTTTCGCATTATGTAGCATTTTTTTTGTGTATTTTCTTTAATGTTTTGTGTACGCTGCATTTTGTCGAAATAAATGTTTTTCTATTTTTATTTCATGTAGATTATTATTATTATTTGACGGAATAGGGCGTAGCCCATAAGCAACTGCGATCTTAATAGATCTAAGATAGCCCCCAAAAGTTCAAACCTGATCCCAAAGGCCAATCGCTTGGATAGGATGGGATAGATAGGATATGGCTTAGGATGCCTTTGTGGTCAAGTTCCTTGACTGTACAAGGAGAGATTAGACTTCTGCCTAGTTTGCGACTTCTGTTATGAGTAAGCAGGTAAGTAGCAGAGGATATGGATGGGTGATTCCTCCGCCTTATTGCAGAACCTACAAGCGCCTCTGCTGGCTTTTCCTATTATATGAAAGTGTTTATTCAACCTACAGTGTCCAGTGAGGAGTCTAATTAAAATCCGCAGGTGCTGTTTAGGCGTAGCATTTCCATAGAATAGTTTTGATGACTAGTTTGACGAGAAACCAGATATAAGTGCTTTAGACTGACTTAGACCTGGTGCACTGTGACAAAGCTCGGTGCTCCGCTCTAGGGCTTGACTTTTTAGGATGCATCGGGTAGCGGTTTTCGATACCCATCATCGGTTCGGCCGCTTCATTTGCTAACCTGTCACCACTCTCGTTCCCGTCTATTCCCATGTGTAGGCCCATAGTAGCAGAAAGTAGATAGTAAGATCTTTTTTGATGGTGGCTAATGTAGCTTTAGTGTCGTATTATATGTATATAAGTTCAGTAAGCCCATCATGATACTTTCATTTTTTTTGTGTGTAGCACTTTGAAGACTGCGTTGTGTTGCAACTTGTGTACAACCAATTATATTCAGGGACACTTTAATTACTTAATTCTAATTTATTTAAGTTTTCCTAAGTTAATTTGATTTTCTCTTGTTACAGCAACGGACCTGTAGAGGGCGCGTATGGTCCGCAGCACAGTCCCGTGTCGCGGTCGGACGCGTCGACCGAGGACGCGGAGCTGTCGGCCGCGCTCGCGCACCAGCACCACCTCGCCATGCAGGTCAGTACGGGCAGCGGTGTGGGCCATGCTGCTCCAGTGACGTGGTCGGAAGTATCGACTCGGATCTGTCGGCCGCGCACCAGCGTTTATGAGGCTGACCCACGTTACCTCTCCTGTTGTCCCTGTTGAGCATGTCACCCGAAAATACTCGTAGTGTCGTAGTAGGTTGACATTTGCAAATTCTCGAAATAAAGGGATATTCCGAAAACAATTCAATTTAACATTATAAATTGTATAGTGCTCGATAATAACACGACTAACGGAATGTCAATTGAAAATGACAGCCATATTTTTCTCACGTTCGAATCGTACGTGCACGCTCTCACAAGTCCCTTACGTTTTATCCGTTTTTCCGATGGCAACGCCCCAGACACAGGAAATCATAGGCAGGATGTCGGATTACCGTTTATTATTTTGTATTATTATATTTAGATAAAAAAGTCCACAAGTTGAGACCAAGACTTGGTAAACTGAGTATTGGCCGCCCCCAGACCAAGTGGAGCGATGTTCTGAGAGAAGAAGACAGCTGGAAACTAGCTGAATTCAGAGGTCACAGGGTCGTAAGGTTTGGGCCGATTGAGGAAGGCCAACAGGGGTCTAAAAAGGTCGATGGAAAGATAGATTTTATATACTATATGTACTTGCTGTACATTTTTGTAACTGTGCATAAAGATAATAATAATAAAAATATTAAATAAAACTTCCAGGCTGGCGACTATCCGGTGGTGGGCGGTCCCGAGGCTGACTACGGGCAGTACGTGTCCTCCCCGGCCGCGCACTACAACCACATGGGACACCTCACCATGGCGCCCTCGCAGAAGTACCCTCACGTGAGTACCGTGAGATAACGTATAGGGATCGGCATCAAAGTCTAGTTTTGACCTTGAATGCGCAGAAATTAAGGCATCGTCTGGCGCGGAGATAGAAGCTTGTCAGTAGTAAGTGCTGAATGGTTGGTAAGCCGTATTATTTTCCTCGCACTGATACCCCATGCCCAGCTATCCCCGGAGGGATTTCGTTCAACGCTAAAATTTCGCGCTGTGAGGCATATACGTAGATATCAGGCGATTATCACACTGCTCCACGCACGGTGCTCGGGATGAACGGTAAAACTCCTGTGAGAAAATATGTTGAAGTCTATACGTTGTGTAGCGTTGTACGTCTTACTTGTATCTATAAGCTACTTAAGCTCAACGGTAGAGAACGCGATGCCGCGCAGTAAGCGGAGTAGTGTGATAATCCCAATAAACTGTTTAAGTTCACGGATATGAAATAGAAAGAAAATCAAATGAAAGTGAAAAAAAAACACATGTCTCAGCTGCACTTTTAATTGAAAGTTGAAAAAGGTTAAGTTGAACATTTCGTAAAACATTTTATATCCTTTCTACCATTGATTATTATAAGTAAAAACTAGATATAATATGTTCCATTTAATAAATAATTCAGTAATCGCAAACGGCACATTCTTTTGACACGACTAAATTATTGAACGATTCGTGAGTGTCTATAATTATTCATAGTTGAAGTTACCGGCTTACTAACGTGTGATTTAAGTCGGAAATAGGCCAAGTAGTTTCGATCTATTACGATGATCATCTTCAGGAGTGAACGCGCTCGCGGCGGGCACGGCGTATATACGCCGTATACACACCGTATACGTGAGTAAGCCGGTAACTTCAACTACGACTCTAAATAGTAAAAGCTATGAATGTATTTTATAAAAAAAAATATGAATTTGAATATCAGGTAATGGAAGCGGTGTCGGTGGCGAGCGGGTACGCGGGCGGCGCGGGCGGCGCGCACTACGGCACGTACGCGCACTACGGCGCCGCGTACCCCGCGCAGCCCGCCTACCTCGTCGACGCGCCGCAGGTGCCCTCCTACATGGCGCAGGTAGGAACAATTTATATTCCCACTGTTGGGCACGAGTCTCTCCCATAGCCACAGCTGAAGGAGCATTAGAGCATACGGCGTAGGTAAGAACAATTCATGGGCCCACTGTTGGGCACGGGTCTCTCCCATGGCCACAGCTGAGGGAGCACCAGATCATACTCCCGCATGTTTCTCCAGTTGGTGGCCACTTTCCCCAAGGGGCCAACCCAAAGTCGAATGTTCTCAAGTCAAGTAGCGTCTTGTTTTATTTTAAAAATTACTGGTTATGTATATCGTTTTGTTACAGGAATATGCGGAAGGGGGCGGCAGCGCCTCGCCAAGGAGTGCGTCGCCGGGCGCCATCCCCCCTCAACATAATCTCCATTTACAACAGAGGTACTCGTACCACCTACATGTAACGGCTGAGTATTTGTACAGTACAGAGACTGTGGAACCTCCAAAATATAACTTAGTAGTTAGGATCAGAGTAGGTACCTACTTTTAGTGGACTGTTAGTGGGGTAAAGTAAACCTTTACGACGACGTCGACCCTTAAAAATATTTAAAATGGATTCCGTCGAAAGGCCAACGTGGATACGTTGGTTCACTGACAGACAGCAACAGTAACAGTGGGAGCTGGAATCGCCATCAAGTGATCCCGGGAAAGACCACCCAGTGTGTGTCTGCACAGCGTTGGATACTTTGTTGTGACTTATGACAATGTCAAGACCGAGTAAAGCCTGTGATAGGCATACCGTTTGATGGAACCAGCGCATTGTAATGATATTCCAGAGCGCTTCTTCTTTAGTGGATGAAAATTTCATTTAATCCAACGTCGCACCGACGATGTCGGGTACCTTTCATAGGTTTCCCAGTCGTACAAATTTAAAGCTTGTTTAAGCTTGACAGATGGCATTAGTGAGAAAAGAGTGTTAACCCTCGTCCAATCAGCACCCAGCGTTGCGTCTTCGATAGCCAATCGTGTGACCACGTTGGAGCCTCTACGAACTGCTTCTAAATTTTACTTGTTGCAAAATTTGCAACCGTATTGTATCCCAAGCACTGATACCGCATGCCCAGCTATCCCCTCCAGCTTTCGTTCAGAGTTAAACATTCGTGCCGCGAGCTGTAACGTGTTGCCCCGGCACAACAGGTACGACTCGGCGTCGCTGGAGCAACTGGGGCGGCACTACTGCGTGACGTCACCGCGCGGCGAGTACGCGGCCGACGCGTACGGCTATCAGCACTACCCCGCCGCGTACGACCCGCCGCCGCACCAGCAGCACCCGCAGCAGCAGTTCAAGGTGCCTCCCATACATCCATCCATCCTAGGCTCGGTCGCTGGAGCAACTGGGGCGGCACTACTGCGTGACGTCGCCGCGCGGCGAGTACGCGGCCGACGCGTACGGCTACCAGCACTACCCCGCCGCGTACGACCCGCCGCCGCACCAGCAGCACCCGCAGCAGCAGTTCAAGGTGCCTCCCATCCATCCTAGGTTCGGTCGCTGGAGCAGCCGGGGCGCTACTACTTCGCGACTAATAATAACTACAGGCGTCCAGGTGTCCCACTGCCAACGGAGCCCAAGCACATATATTTCCCACGGCTAATACTGAAGGAGGTCTTAGTGTCTACCACGCTGCTCCCAACTAAACTTTTCACCTCTCAAGCAATCGTTAAACCTAGACGAATCTTGGGCCTCCTATTAGTAACTTCATAACTTGATATTGTAGTGTATGCGCCCGAGCCACCGGCCGGACAGTCACCGCGCTAGCTGCGAGCGAGTCCGGACGTGCGCCGGACGCATAACCTACTCCACCTATTGAGTGATCAAAAGCGTGTTTTATTGACCCAACGGTCACTACAATCACTACAGATATGATTTTAGAAGTCGCTGCCTATACCTGGATTAATTTGGTTGATCAATAAGTTTTATATGTAGAAATCCAATGAAAATGAAAACCCCAATGAAAACAGTTACGAATATTAAACTTTACTTTAGAAAAAGATTTGACTAAAAATCCCACAGACAGTGACAGATTGAATATGAATATTAACGCATAAATTGGATAAGCTTGGTGCAAACTGTGCAAATCAATATCGGAAGTGGTGACATATTAAATATTATTAAAATACTTGTACACATTATGACACGGAATTATAATTACTCACAGGATTCTCAGAACGGCTTGAGTTTGGGAAGTACAGGCGGGCAATCGATGTATGGAGACGAAGAAGAATTACAAAAACAGATGGCTGGAATGGCGTTAGGTATGTAGTTTGAATTATAAAAATAGATGATAAAATTCATACAGTAAAGTACACAATTAATGAATTTAGAGGGTTCAGGTTCAAATCTCAGAGGATTACTAATGACTGAAGTCTGCTAATCCGCTCTGTGGACCATGGCTTTACCTCTCTTATGTTTTTTTTTTGTTGACAATTGTCGTTGGCCCTAATGGCATTTATAGCGTCACCAAACAGGTTCCATATAACAATTTTTCCACCGTTGTCCAGGTGTGGGCGTGGGCGGGCGTGAGGAGGGCGGCGGGCTGCAATGGCGCGACCCGAACCTGCCCGAGGTGATCGGCTTCCTCAACTCGCCGTCGGACGTGGTGAAGGCGAACGCCGCGGCCTACCTCCAGCACTTGACATACATGGATGATCCTAATAAGCAGAAGACCCGGAACTTGGGTAAGTAGTATATCCCATATACCATCCATCCATTTAAAGCTCAGCTTTTGAGTATAAAGTTCAATTGGACTTTGGCCTTTTCGTAAAAGTATAGAACCTATTAGTATAGATTTAGTAGATTTTGTAGAGTTGTTGCCTTGTAGATTTAGTTTTCGTTCCCACAGTGAGCTTGGGCGTTATGCTGGCATGACGTGTAGCTGACTATACAAGTTGTAGTGTTCAGGTGGTCAGTTGCGTAAAAGTTTTATTCAAGTTGGACAGCTAATTCGTACGATTGGCATTGTTAAAGATAAAGGCTTTCTATGGATCTTGCATAATTTAGGCAATTCCATCTATGATAAATTTTTAAGCAATTTCCTACATGAATTGTATAAGAACGTGAACATAACGAGCGCGACGTCGGCGCGACTTATCATAATCATATGGGTCCCACTCACGCCTGAACAGTGCCATGTCTACGCCTAGCTAATGTCAGCGCATCGTCAACTAAGTCTTTATCGTTTTATATAATTTTAGGCGGTATCCCACCCCTGGTGCGGCTGGTGTCGCACGAAAACCCCGAGGTGTGTCGCAACGCGTGCGGCGCGCTCCGCAACCTGTCGTACGGGCGGCAGAACGACGAGAACAAGCGTGCCATCCGCGACGCGGGCGGCATCCCCGCGCTCATGGCGCTGCTGTGCCGCACCAGCGACATGGAGGTGAGTTGCCGTGGCCCACGCTGGCCCACCGCTCCGCAACCTGTCGTACGGGTGCAGAACTACGAACCAGGAGCTCTATTTTTAATAGCTCGCAATTACATCGAAAAATAACGATCTCGATCGACAGCAACCATCCGTAATTTTGCGTCACTTGAATGTAACGAGTGATATTCTGCCAGTATAAAGTTACCTATTTATTATTTGAAATAGAGTTTTGTAAACGAATGCAACGAGTGGTATTATAGAGTTACCTATTTCGAACTATTAATTATTTTAAATAGAGTTTTGTAAACGAATTCTGTAAGTATAGAGTTATCTATTTATTATTTGAAATAGAGTTATGTAAACGAATGCAACGAGTGGTATTCTGCCAGTATAGAGTTACCTATTTCGAACTATTAATTATTTGAAATTTAGTTTTGTAAACGATGTACATATTAGTTTTGTAAACGAAGATGATGATTTTGTAAACGAACATTTTTCATAATTTTTTTTAATTCGTTTCAGGTGAAAGAGCTGGTGACAGGCGTAATCTGGAACATGTCCTCGTGCGAGGACCTGAAGCAGTCGATCATAGACGACGCGGCGCAGGTGATCGTGAACAAGGTGATCGTGCCGCACTCGGGCTGGCACCCCACCAACCCCGGGGACACCTACTGGTCCACAAGTATGTATTAATTGTTTACTAGCTTTTACCCGCGGCTCCGCCCGCGTGGTCAAAGGGAATTAACAATTAGTTGTTTATCATATTTGTGGTGG